>JXSR01S017686.1:4845-14923 GCA_000969725.1 Ophiothrix spiculata
AAAGGGTAAGCTCATATTTGATACCTAAAAAGGATCAAAATTGATCCTTTTTGTCTCAAATTTGATCCTTCCTTTCTAAGAGTGTATAACCTTGACCCAAACTGGACCAAACCTGCACCATGAATAGCTGTCATGTCACCCCCTTTTTTTAGCCCTTTCGGAGTGATCGAGCCATCACAAATGTGTTTGTTCGTATCTATATACAGCCGTAAAATGCAGCAAACTTCATTTTGGGCTACAGATGAAAATACATGCTAAGGTTGTAATTTGATAATTTTTTGCAGATTCGCAATCCTTATGCTTCCTTCAAAACACCTGCAAAGTTTCAAGACAATGATCGGAAATATGAAATTTATCTGTACATTCTGAGCTCGAGGACAGTCAAGTGAGTCAACAGAATACAGTGTATACTGAACTTGAAAGCGTTAATTAATCTCAGTTTCACCTTTTGCTTCATGACAACCTTTTTACTGGCCGCCATAATTTGACTTCAGACTGGAAACCGAGTGAAGTTCAATGAGATGTCATTCTAATTCTTTTAACATGGTCTTTGCAAATGTTTGATTTATAAAATCTATGACTAAACCTGAGGCGTTCTTATAGGTATGATCCGATGACGGCCCTGTGTCAAGACTAGGGGTGCTACTACTCCAGATATTCCAATCCATATCATCATCCTCATCCTGAAGGAAATCTCCCAGACCATCTTCAAATGTAGTTATAGCACTCACTGAAAGAAATAGAAACAGAATTTGACAAATGATTAATCTTATAAAAAGTGCACTTGCAACAACGTTACAACCAATCATCTATTTCCACTAATTACCAATTACTCAACTCACATCTAGGACATTCCAAATCATCTGACAGCAGTGACATATCATCTAGAGCTATAGTTCCATCATATGTCGTCCTTCGAACTCCTTCAAAAATGACCTGCAAGACGAAACTCAGATACTATAGATGCCGATATCGGATAAAACAGATGATCTTGACGACAGCATTGCATTGCACTTTGAGTATGACAACAATTAAGCTTTAGGTTATAACTGATAGTAAAAAGTAGCAAATAAACAATTACGTTGTCAACTGGACGGATTCATTATAATGTGGTAACTGTATATTCTTATTTGCAATTTTGTAGAGTTGTCAATGTCTTCTTAATATTTTTAAAGCGGTTATCTTAATATGACAACAAAAGTTTTGTTCGATTTCATATATCGTTATTGCCTTTGACACCAACAGCTACCAAACTTTCACAAGCATGACAAGTGACATCAAAATTAGAAGCGGTTACCTGAAAATCCTCGGATTGTGGTGGTATCGTTAGGTACCCAGCATTCCACGTATTACCCATATTGGTCATCACAGACCACTCGGGAGTAGTAGGCAGCATCCCTCCATCGACTAGAATGTACGCATTGAGAGAACCAGCATCATTTATGCCATTCATGTAGTAGAAGAAACGAAAACATCGAGGCATCGAGTTTTGTTTGAATAGTGGTGATAGAATACGGCCCTTCTCTTCTGTCAATTGTGAGCTTGGTACTTCGGGTACATACATGTAGTAGCCTGAAAAGGACAGCGATGGTTATTAAGGCATAAGGAAACACATGCCTTGTTTTGGAATGTCCTTAAAACAATAGCGATGATTAACTCGAGAATATGATTGGTTCATTCTTAACCATTTGTTAACCTGTAACATGTGCACTGGGTTTGTGCACTCGTAATTCCAAAGGTGTGGTCATTCATTCATTCATATTCTTTATTCCATTACAAACTACGTCAAATATATAACAGCAACACAAAAAACAGACTTTATGGAGGAAAGAACTGGAAGGCCAGTAAGGCCTGAAATAGTTCTTCCCTGATAAGCAAAAAAAAATCATAAGTTTCAGACAAATGCATAATATGCTGACAAACAATTAACTACCTGACAACACACTCATTCAAACAAGACAACACAAATGACGTGCTCAAAGTGGTTTAGAATTTAATTATAATTCTTAATAATATTTTGCTTAAGTTGGTTCCGAAATTGTTTTACACTTTTTGATTCTTTTATCTCACATGATAATGAGTTCCAAAGGAGAGGGCCACGTGATCGGATGGAACTGTCAGTAAATGATTTTTTATGAAAAGTGATGTTTAAATCATTCACTTGTCTTGTTTGGTAGTCGTGAATATCAGAGTCGTTAAACACTAAACACTATAGGTAAATCATTAATATGATATTTAAACATAAAGACGCCAAGTTCAAGGGTATATGTATCTGTTACAGTTAAAATGTTGTTGTTCGCAAAAAGAGGAGCTGTATGACTACGAAAGTGACTTTTAGATGTTGTCCTAATTGCCCATTTTTGCAATTTGATGACTTTATCAAAATAAGATTTGCAGGTTTTTCCCCAAATTAGGATTGCGTAGTTAAGATACGGTGATACTAGTGAACAATACAGGGTGTGGAGAATACGGGTTGGAATGGAGTACTTAAGTTTGTTCATGACACCAATATTCCTTGATAAAGTTTTTGAAATGCAATCAATATGATTTTTCCAAGTCAAACATTCGTCAATTAGTACACCAAGAAATTTAGTATTTTTCACTCTCTCTAAGACTGTATCGTTTAATATAACTGATAAACTACTACACTTGCAATAAGGCTGTCAAATTACGCTTCCAGTGTTTCACTATAGGCTCATTCATTATGTTTGATATGCTCGAATATTTTAGGAACGGGGGCTCATGAAACAGAAAAAGTATGGCTGGCCGGCTGGCGACATGGGAAAAATTGAAGATTTTGCATTTTCAGATTTATCGTTATCTACTCTCCTGGCATGCTAATATGTTTAGCTTCACACATGTTACTAATGTGACTCAAATGTATTAACTAAACTAATCAAATAATTTGTAATAGGCTTAACAACGTTAAACAAGCAACACAACATGAGCGACACCAAAACGGCAAAGTTGCACACTTTATCGGAGAATGAGCCTATAGTTAAACCCTCTCGACTATTTCTGGAGTTAAAAAAAAAGAATAACTCAAGTTCGTCATATTTTTGACACCACGCAATGTACATACGTGCATTCCATATGGTCTATCTGAAACATTGCAAACTTTATACCGTCTGATGAATGGATCACACCAAGTGAGTGTTAGCGATGCAGTAACGTATGCCTTACCAGGCGTCTATTCTTTTGAAATTTGTTTCTTAGCACGCCCGGGCTTGTGTACTTTTGATTCTTAAGATACATTAGTTACCTGAAATAATCTTGTACTCCGTGTTTTACTGGATGAGCCCTATCAACTAATTCTGGTGAAGACACAGTTCTGATGATTGTTTACCATTGAGTGTAAGTGAGTGTATGCTATGAAATTGTCGGTAACGACTGCCTCTCCAGATTGCTCAGAGAATGGCTTGGGTTGTCATGTTTTTGACACCATAAGTGCAATAAGCCTGGTCTGGTGGAGGCATTCCAAACTCTATGCCGTCTGATGATTACTGGGTAAAACCGTATACCCAATGAGTGGATATGCATGGTAAGAGGGGTATGCCATGATACTGTCGGTAATGGCTATCTTTCTAGCGGTATAATATACGTTGAAAATTTGTTAGATTTCGTCAAAATTATTGGAACATGTATACTTACCAGATGTTGAACCGGTAGTATGATCCCCGAATGGTCCCATAACTGGCTGTGGTGAGTCCCCTCTCCAATTCCAGAAAAACTGGTTCCGTGTATCTTGAGTGATTCCACAAAGTGATGCATCGTCGAGATTACAGTCGAAAGTCTCTAAAGGTGCGGTTGGAGTACTAACTAAGGATGTTCCTGAAACTTGAGCTGGTTCGACATATGCAAAAATAGCATGTTAGTTTAAATTTGTTTTCCCCTCCCAATTCGACATGAGCATTCTAATTTGCTGCCACTTTAAAGTCGAGTGTGACTGTTTTTGCTTAACAATTAATATATAAAAGTGAAAAGGTTAAACGAAATCTGTATTTGTTTTCCAAATAAAGATAGATGATTCAGTTGAAAATTTTTAAAGAACATTTTAGATAACGAAAACCATGTGACAAAAAGAATGCAAACAAAATGTTTCCATTTTGTAATGTGCCTTTGTTGATAAGTCGAATTCCTTACATTTATATCAGTGTTATCACACGTCTAGCAGGTTCCTTGGGTAGGCCCCATACCGCTTTTACAAATAAGTACAGAATAACGATGTTCTTACCATTTTCAGATGATAACAAGTTGAAAATTACAATTAATCCCACCAATACCGACGATGATATTTGTCGTGGCATCTTGAAACTAAGTTTAAGTTGTGTCACAATATTGCATGGCAGCAACAAGTTCTTTATTGTTAAAGATGGAAGCTTACTGAGTTGATTTAACTGATAGCTTGATGAGCACAGATTACTATATCGTAAAGATATATACTTTTATTGCGATTCCAGATAAAACGGCAATATAAGTGCTCATTTTTATAAATAAGCAAACTCTTCAGAGGTTAATTATACAGAACACCACCCACTTGTTACTGGATATCTGCTCATGCTGTTGATCGTGTTTATGTGAACATCTCACAAACATGAAAATCACATACGTTTCTTTGATAGCAATTTAGAAAATATGAAGCTACCATCAGGCACTTCTAAAAGATGAATAATCAAAAACAAAAATACTGAAAGATATAATAAACACAAGAAGACGTCAAAATGTGAATCATACAGCAAGCAATATATAAAATAGGCATACAGAATGAAAAAGCAATAATAAGGGTTGTTCTTTTGTACCACTTCATCTTTATTTTGGTCAATATCTGATATAATAAGTTGACAACCAGGACATTCAAGACCCAAAGGTAAATATGGTAGAATAATACGGTAAGCCTATTATAACCCAACCTTGGCCCAATACTCTGGTCAACATTGAGCCAATACTTCACCAGTATTATTTTATGCTGGAAATTAATTGGTATCCATTTGAATATGTGTCATAATCGGCATCTCTAGCCATCCTCAAACTAAGGCAAGGGAACCCAGTCAGTACTTAGATCCTATGCAAATGAGCTCTTAATGAGCATTTTTTTTTTGATATAGTTCTGGCGATCAATATTAGAAGAACTTGGTTGCGATACTTTTTTCTTGACGTGACCTGTCGGATAGTCCGGACTTCGAACCCCTGTAATCACAAGGGGGTTAATTCAAAAAAAAAAGAAAAAGGGAAGAAAAAAATTAAAAATTTTTTAAGCCAAGGTTGAACGGTGGGAAAAAAAAATCCTCAATTCATAACATTGTTAACAAAATTGTCAATTTAAGCTTTTAAAATCATGAGGTTACATCTAATTACGTGCAGCTTGTTTTACCGAATACAAACTGCAAGATAAGATATCAGATATCAGATATCACATTCATGAAATTTGAAAAATATATCTTTCCTGTAAGACTTTTAAAATCAGTAAATATAAGTACAATTAGACATACGTAAGGGACATGATGTCGGTCATCATATTATCCCGATAACAGGTTGAACATCGTAAAAGACAAGTCACACTTTTCGAACGTCTGGGCTATAATAGTGACGTAATTATCATGTACGTGGAAAGCAGTAAGACTGGTGTAATATCGAACTGCGCATATTGTTTACACATGATTGTTTACGGACCAGAGAAACGATTGAATTGTTCAGTTTTTATCATGTTTATCGAAAGAAATTCCGAAATTCCTTTGTAAATGTAATTTATTGAAGGAAAAAATTAATACTTTGTTTAAAAAAAAAGCGCTGGCAGGAGTCGAACCGACCACTACACCACACCGTACGATGAATAATTAATGATGTTTTAACAATATATGTGTAACAATAGGCTATAGTGCCGCTTAATTGTTCGCTTCCATTTGTGGTCCATTTCCTGGTGCTCCATACAGTATAGCGATAAATATTAAGAACAAAATTGATAAGCTTGGTGTGAGACTTAGACTTGGCAGTAAAACCAAAAAGGACATAGAGTTGGAATTTGGCATACTCAATGGACTTGTTTAAAATTGTTTGGCACAGATCCTGAAGAAGGAACAATAAATCCTGAATAATGTCACATTCAAGAAAAAGGTGAAAGCTAGTTTCCACACAGTTATGGCATAGGGAACAATTAGGGTTGTCAGTAATTTTGAATGTATGTAACTTATCATTAGTATAGAGCACATTATGAACCAAGTAAAAATCGATGTTGGCCATGAAGTTTTGTTTCAACCCACCATAACAAGTTCTAAAGGGAATAGCCAAGTTAAAATCCCCAAATTGTTCTCTCCAAAATTCCAGACCAGACGGAATGTTGTTTTCAGAATCTCTGCTACGCAAGAGTTTGTTAAAGAATTTAGTATCAGTATTACAAATATCAATGGGGTCTTCATTTTCAGAAACTTGAACATAGATACATGGTTTGCCATTGTTGTGATCTGCCAGGGCTTTGCGTTGAACTGCAGTGACCAATGATTTGGGAATACTTTTGACTATATTGGAAAAAGTGCTAACGAACATTTCACGAGTGAAGCCTTTGATTTTACTCTGGTCAATTGAATCAAACAATGAATCTGGAGGAAGAAATCCGGGCACATACTCATAAATGATGTCCTTGATTTGAATAAGACCCATATCAATAAAATTCTGGTTAAACAAGGGGTTACCCATGCTGTTGAGAATATAGGGGTTGTGAAAGAGCGGTTGACAGAGAATTTCAGCTGCATTAAGAGGGCAAGCCAAAATGCCGTCTGTCACCCCCTCCCATGCGTTCAACATTTCACTATACAATTTTGGCATTTTGGATATTTGGCGATTACTGAGGGAGATACGGAAAGTATCAGCACCGAGATTCATGTCCTGATATTTAGATTAAAATTGATTAAAGGCCTTTGTTGCCGGATTAAGAGGATTTTCCTGGTCGAATAATTTTCTGATGTATTTACATCTGAGAGCATTCTTCATCCTATCAATGTCTAAAAGACATAGGCCTCCATTTTCAATTGGACTTATGAGAACCTCATTACGAATTCTGTGGCTTTTACCGCTCCATATAAAGTCAAGGATGGCTTCTTTAAGCTTGGGAACAACCCACTTGGGAAGGTTACATAAATTTAATACATAAACAATACGAGAAATAATCAATGAATTTACAATGAGAACTTTTCCTTTAAGAGACAGAGATCTAGTCCTCCATATCCTTAAAATGGTAATGCATTTGTCAATTTTATCATTCCAATTATTCTTCTCACAAGCACTTTTGTCAAACCCGATATGGATACCGAGAATCTCCGTAGTACCAGTACTGATTTTACAAGGCAAATTGACAGGATATTCAGATTGAGCTTTGCCTAGAGGGAGAATTTCAGATTTAACAAGGTTGACTTTTGAACCGGAGGCTTTGCTGTAATTATCAAAACATTCAAAAACATGGACAACAGATTCTCTGTCTCTCACAAATGCAGTTGAATCATCCGCATGTTGGAAAAAGAGAGCGTTGGCACCAGAAATATCAAACCCTGTAATATTTGGGTGGAGAGTTATTGCATTCCTAATAGGCTCTGCTGTTAAAACGTAAAGGAGGGCACTGAGGGGGCAACCCTGACGGATCCCTCTTGTGATCGGAAAAAATTGGAACAGAAACCATTGACTTTGACACAGCTGATAGCACTGAAATAAAACATTTTGATCCAATTAATAAAATAATCAGGAAAACCAAATTTGGTCAGGACTTTGAACATGTAGTCGTGGCTAACTCTATCAAAAGCTTTCTGTTGGTCAATTTTCATTAAGTAACCGGGTAAATCTTGCTCAAAGATGTAGTCTACCAGGTCACGCATTGCCAAGACATTGTCAGCAATGTTCCGACCTGGCACACAACAAGTCTGATCGGGTGAGACAATAGATGACATGACTTTGGATAAACGATCAGCCAAGACTTTCCACAAAAGTTTGTAGTCAATATTCAAAAGTGATATGGGGCGCCAGTTTTGGAGGGATGTTCTGTCTCCTTTTTTTGGAACAAGATTAATGACCCCATAGTACATTGAGGATGGAATAAACCCATTTTCAATAATAGCCTCAATGACTTCCATAAAAATAGGACCCATCTTATCAATAAAATATCTGTAAAATTCGACTGTTAGGCCATCCTTACCAGGGCTTTTGTGAACATCCATCTGGGAAAGGGCTTGTTCTATTTCTTTGAAGGAGATGTGCTTTTTACATAGATTGTAGTCAGCCTCAGAAATTGTGTGGGTAATCAGATCAATGAATTGGTCTTGAATGTTGGTGTCATATATTTCTTCGTCAGAGTAAAGGTTTGAGTAGAAATTGAAACATTCATCAACAATTTTATCACTGGTCTTCACAACCGTTCCATCCTCACAAACTAGGGAGTTTATGGTAAGCTTCTTTTGGTGAGCTTTTTCAAGGTTGAAAAACTATTGGTAAATTGTGGACTTGTCTACAATATTGACACTGCACGTCTCAACAAACGTGAGACGTGTAATATCATGACTTTAATATAGTATTTTCTGTGGTGTTTAATTTTAATTGTGCCAAATTGCCAATGGCAATGTCAATGCTAATATTGCCAATAAAAAGCCAATATTTAATAAACGTGGTTCGCCAGCATAATGTCAATTGAAGAGTCTGGGTTGAAGAGTGCCAATGTTAACCAATATTGGTCTATTATTACTATATAGTTACTATGAACTGTCAGGAAAGTTGGGAGTAGAGTTTCCCAACTTTCCTGGTATTGTACATTTTTTTTAACGAGAGTACCAGGATGCGTACAATAAGCTACAATATTGTAAAAAAATCCGAGCACTTTTCGAACAATATTTTTAGGTGCTCTAAGTTGAAGGTAGGAAAATGATTTTATGCCATTTAACTATTTTCAAAAGCCTGATATAAATAATATTAATGATATCCCTAGTAGAAATCGAGTACAATTCTAGTACAAGATCGGAATGTGTACATTTGGAGAACAATTCTAGTACAAATTGTTAAGTGTACTTGAATGATGTTCCAAATGTACACATTCCAATCTTGTACTAGAATTGTACTCGATTGTCTCCAGTGATTGAATGGCTTATTTTCCGGTGATACAAGAAAATATTGTACTCGTTGTTAAAATAATTAAGCTAGTACAATATTTTCTTATATTACCCTCAAAGCCTTTCAATACATAAAAATTTGTTTAGTATTCCGATTTTAAGAGGGCAAAAGACTATGATAACTTTTCCCTTGCCTTTACTCTATCATTTTCAATTAATTTTATTTTATTGTATTCAATAATGCCACACCATTCCTGAAAGAACTCCACTGGTTGCCGGTAAATGAAAGGATTAACTTCAAAGTCACTCTGCTTGTGTTCAAATGTCTCAACAACCTTGCTCCACCATATCTTGCTTTAAAGCTATTTCTTTACTTGCCTGGTCGTGCTGGTTTACGCTCTTCTACTGACTCTACCCGGCTCCAGGAACACACATTTCGCCATGGGTATCTTTATTCTGCTGCCAACAGATCATTTTATTTTATTGCGCACAAACTGTGGAACACACTTCCTCATCCACTCCGTTCATCTGGTTCTGTTAAAGAACTTGCTAAGATATTTAAGAAACACTTGAATCTTATATTTTTCCTATTTAATTTGCTTGTTTTTATTTATTTTGTTTATTTTGCATTGTACATTGTATCATCATCACAAACCGCTGTGTCATCTAGATGGAATGGCGGGATAAAAAATATTTTTCATGTAGGTATGTAATTCTGATTTTTAATTTGTTTTATTATTTTTTTTTTCGTTTTATTTCATTTCTTTTTATTTTACGTAAATAAAGTTTTGTCACAAAAATATCAAGAAAATAGTTGTGTATTTCTATTTAGACTCTTCAAACTGATTATTTCAAGAATTTATTCATCCAATCAATATCTGAGAAGGTTCAGAAAGAATGACAACAGTAAGGCTAATCAATATCTCTCTTTGACCCATATTCATAAGGTCAAATCCGTGATGCACTGAAGACTAAACTTGCTTCTTTATCATATCAAT
>JXSR01S017688.1:9336-21989 GCA_000969725.1 Ophiothrix spiculata
TTAACGGTAAAGTGTTGGCAACCAAATTGCCAGTGATTTTACCGTAAAATGTACGGGAAATTTCTAAAATACCGTAGAATAATTTACGGCAAGTTGTAAATTTAACGGTAAAGTGTTGGCAACCAAATTGCCAGTGATTTTACCGTAAAATTTACGGAAAATTTCTTAGAGTGTACCAAATGAATCTTACTGGTATTTTAATTGGTTGTTTTGTTAATATAATGCCCTAAAAATTTCATAATATCAGAACCATTTATAATATATGAGTTACGATAGCACATGAGTCATATTCAAAAACTTTTTGATTGAGTTTCGTATACAACCAGCAATAATTAAGTATGTACGTATTTATAATATGGAATGTATGCAAGACATTTGATGTAAATAAAACCCTTGAAGTTACAATTGGCATATGTTCATTTCATCATGATATCATGTGACTATTTAAAACCCTTTACTTTTCCCAAATTTCTTCTTATGGGCATAGATCATAGGAAAATTAAATAAATGTATTTAAACAAACACATACAATTTAAAATCTATTATCAAGTTTTATTGCTATAACAGATACTCTAACATTCCTTGTCAAAGATAATAGTCAATCCTGTTTGAACTACAAGTAACTTAGTATCAGGGTAGTTAATAAACTTCAGCAAAGGAGACAGACATATTTCTGACACATGTCCGATACATTGTGTTCTACCCAGTCTGTTGTTTATTAAGTGTTACGATTAAGTGATTTACATAGAAAACAACTTGCAAGAAAGCGTTTTGTTTTATCATAGCATGATTTGTTCAATTAAAGCCACAATTACTCTCGTTATGTAAAACCGATACTTATCTTTAATAAGGATAGAAATGCCACGATAGGGGGCAAAACTTTTAAATAAATTAAAACAAACATAACCCTAACATAGTATAGTTGTTTGTAATTATTTCTAATCGATATTGTTTTTTTTTTAAGTGTTTCTCAAAATATAACACTGCTTGTAAATATGGTTACAATAGCCTTACGGCTTTCGTACGAACGGTTGATAATGTTTTTGACCACTTCGTAAGTTTTCGTACGAACGTCTTGCAGCGGCCGTACGAAAGAAAATGTACTACTAATAACCAGTTCGTTGGCATTTCATACGGCGGCGATCGTGCGATGGACTTGCGAATTTTAAATCAATAAATGAATGGCTCAAAGATAATATTCGATGGCATACAGTTGGTGGGGTAAAATACGAGAGAAAATGTTTTTTAAGGCACGACTTAGCGTCATTACAGTTTCAATAAAAATCCTACGCTTAAAAAGGGAGGGGAGGTCACATAATACTCGGATTTCTCTTTCGCGCCACTAAAACTTAGCGTGCTCGCATTCAAATTCAAGATGGAGTTGCACCCCAATAAATTACAGATTCATTTTACTTGTTTATAGATAACATTATAAATGCAACAAACACTGACAAGTTCAATAAGTTTGGGTATTGACAAACAAAAAAATGGTATGTTCACCGACCATTTCAACATCAACATATTAACGACATAGCGAAAGTGATTACTATGTAAAACCCAGAGAGATGATAAGCACCTCTCTGACTAATCCTCATTAAAAGGCATAGGTTCGACAGATATTACAATACGAAATTCTTATGATATTCTTGTGCTGCCGTACGACAGCCGTGCGGCAACAGTAAAGTCTTATAAACAGATATTCGCAATGCATTCGTAAGAAATTTTGGACATGACCATTGACCATGCTGCGAACTAAAGAGCAGGTTTTGATCCCAAGATGTCCGTGCGGCATTCGTACGACGTTCGTATGAAACTGCCTCTTTTGGTTGTTTTTGTCTGTTCAATAGCTTGTTCGTACGGCCTTCGTAACCATTCGTAAGGGCATTTTTGATATAGGCCTATGTTTAAAACAGTCTATTTAAAAATTCTATTCGTCAAGGGAATGTACATCTAATAACATTGTCCTCAAAAGAAATGTAATAAACATGAACATTTGTCAGACATTTGTACAAAAATATACCCATTCTTGCAAACGCCGTTCAAACTACGAATCTTTTGTTCATACGAACATTGTGGCCGTAGCTTTAGTTATATCAATCTTGTTTGTGCCTCACGCAATATTGATTTTTTTTTGTTTACAAATAAAGCTGAACCGATCAGGTGCTACAATTATTACACCATTAAAAGAATCTTTATAAACAGGAAAGCTTTTCAGAAATTGTGTCGGACTTAGTAATATTTTGTAAAGGGTTTTGTATAAATCCTGACGGTACGCAGTTTGCTTTCGGCGTCGTCATTAATGAAAACAGGCTCAGTGGTCAATCGTCTGACCTTGAACAATAAAGAGGAAAATGCAGATAATGACAACCGTCGCCTGCTATTATAAAAACTATTTTATTGAATAGGTAACACTCCATACCCTAAGCAATTCTGATTGAAATAAAGTAGGTATATTTTCAGCCATGATATTTTTCTTTATTTTCCTCGGATGAAACTGCAAACATGTCGGCTGTTGTTGGTTGTCTACTAGATTGTTTACAAACTTAGACTTCATCCAAATAATGGCAGTAACAATTTTCTTGATTAAATGTCATAGAAATTTTAAATACCGATGAGTTGTCGATTTATTCAAAATAAAAGCAGGCTCATTCCTTAAAAAAAGAACCTTTTTTACTTCAAGAGGCTCATTCCTTAAAAAATGAACCTTTTTTACTTCAGGTAAACAAATCAGGTTTTTTTATTTGACCATATTAGCAGGTTTATTTAATCATAATTTGTTACCATGGTTACTTGGAGAAGTATTTCCCCAAACAACAATTGTGACGATTTTTTTTATCCGAGCGTGAATGAGCGCACATTTTAATTAAAAAATGTCAAAAACGTTACCAAAAGGTTAAACCAAAACATTAACAGACGTTTTCAAACCAAACAATGCATTAAAAGAAATCCTAGAACTTCCTTTGAATTTTTTGATATATTTTGTAAATTTATCAGTTCTTATCATTTTTGTAAAACACGAAACAACATTCGCTAACAGAAAAAGTTTACTTTAAAGCCATTTAGAGCAAAATAAGTATTTCCGTTTCATGTTATCAAACGTTACGTAAATTCAATTCAGGATTTTGGCGACTAATTTGGTTTTTTAAGCACTTACTTGTCTTAACCTTGTCCAACCAGTGCGCACCATTATCAACAATAAACTCGTGAATAAAATGGTTCTCAAGCCATTTAGAAATGAAAATTTACATTTTTTTTGGTCACAAACATTATTTTGGAATCACCCTAAGGGCGTCTCCAGCTGCAAGTTAGCACATAATATAGAAGCGGCGACCCTTTACATAGCATAGTTGGCAACCTTAACAGGCAACTACAGAAAAAGTAGGAAAACGATATTGTTCTCCTTCTTAACAATAATATCACAATTTTATCTAACACATTGTCTAAGGAGTACATTAGTGAAAACAGGTTTACCAGATAAAACAAGTTAAAGCTGACAGCTTTATTTCATTTCACTACAGATACTTTTCACTTATTCTCTGCAAGCATTTGATGCAAATAAAATAATAACCTACCTAACCCACAAAAGCTATGTCAGCCGGCAAAACCAATAACTTGAATTCTTAGCAGGGCATAAGACTAAACATACACATGATTAGTGTACTGGAGTTCAAAATGTTAACATTCTTTCTAGTCATGTCAAGTATATAATCTGTATTCCCCGGCCCAGCTAACCAAGAAACAATTACGATTCAGCTTGTGTGGAGGAAGTGTTACACAAGCAACAATTAGAGAAACTAGTAAGTCTGATATATGCAATACCAACAAACATAGAAGCGTATTTCCTGTCCCTTTGGTATGTGTTGGTCGTAGTTTCCTGGGGTAATGGTTCAATGATTGGCTTACAAAGATACCGTCAGCTGCCACTAGGGTAACAATTTCCGGATTCTTGCGTTTCTTGTAAATTTGAATATCAAACCACTGAGCAGGTGCTATATCTGAAGCAACCTTTTTAATGGCTCAAATTTCATGACATCCTAACTACAAGTTGTAATAAGTGAATTGTATTAACTATGTCAATGACTTTTCAAATCGATTCAATTTCATGGCATTACTCTGACCCAGCGATTTCAGTGTACAAAGTTATTAACAGGAATAAAATATATAGATGTAGAAGACAACATATATGTGATGGCTTACCCCGAAAGGGGAGACTTTGAAAATGATATCAATTTTGATTTTATCATTTCTTCTGTTACAGCATTTTCTAAGCCTTAAAATGACACCTTGCTTGTTGAAATTGATTAATCAGTCGGTTCTTTTTTTATCAGTTTCTCGAAAAGTGCTCTGTCGCGAGGTCCCCCTTTTCGGGGTCAGTCATTACATATACACAAATACATTAGTTAAAATACTTGAAAACTCAACCAGGAATTGAATTGAAGTGGTTTAATAAGTATGCAATAAATTGTCATATGTGCAACGACATATCGAAAGGTACATCATTGTTGGAAAGTAAATTGTGACGCTGAAGTTAAAGGAGCATGGTCCGATTGCCTTAACTTTTTTCAAACTTTTTGAGGTTTTGGTACCAAAATGTTGCTCATATTTTTATCATAACCCATGTGAAAATTCACATATAGGCTCCTCTAAAATACATAATTGTCCATAAAATCAAAACGACTAGACCGATTCAGCTGAAATTTGAAACTTAGATCTCTTGAGTGGCCTTCTTTCATATGACATTGAACACATTTTTAAAAATCGGACCAAGTTCCTTTAACCTAGTACTAGATATTTTTGAAATATGAACTTAGAAGAAGGGTGTTGTTGCACCCCCTGGATTTTCCATATAGAGCGTTGTATACCCCTAAATTTGCAACCAGTCTATTTGTTAATTGAAAATATACATACAAATAACATGTATATGGACCTGCTCTAGCCACTATTCATGTTTACGAGGTTGAGCATCATTAAACTTCATATGATGTCACAATGACGTCATAAAGTCAGTGCGCCTTCGCAAATTTGAGTTAATTGAGAATGTACATAAAAATTAGCACAAATCGGGGTTTTTTCGCTAAAAATTGCCAAAACATGGTATTTGTGCGTTTTGCTGAATAGGTAAGAAAATTGTTGATTCCTAACTGCGTAGCAAGTTGGAGGCATAATTATATCTAGTCAAATGCCAATGTACAAAATAAGAATCATGGGATTTTAATAACGTAACCCCACCCCTATCATCATTTTTGGCGCACACATCATTTTACCATAATTATTTAACGCAGTTTATTCGGTAAATAAGGCTGTTCTTAAATACAGCATAGTAAATTTCGTGATACGAGTTAAAACTGAGCAAATTCAATGTTTACGTCAAATATCGAATTTCTAATTTCATCAGAACTTTGAAGTGTATTCTGTCATGTTGGTTAGGTTCTTACATTCAAAAGAAAAATGTTTTAAAAACCAAGGTAAATATCTACTTTCCATTCAAGTTTCTCTCAGTACAAAACTTTAAACTCGATTTTCTAAGAACTAAAGTTTTCAAAATCATTCTGATGCCTTTTATCAATCTGGATGTTTTTTATTCATTGACCCACTCGGGGTATGTGAATTCATACAAAGATGTTACAATAACATTTTACATGAAAGTAAGTGGTTAGCAACAGAGAAAAATATATATATATACATTATCATAAAATCACAATTACAGCATAAGTGTAAAAAAGTAATACAAAATTTAAAAGAGAGAAAAATAAAGATTGGAAGATGAAATAAAATTAATTGAAAGTGGAGAGAATAATTTTACAAAAAATTGCAAGTTTGACAAGTTTGTGCTTAACAGAACTTGTCATGAGATGATGGAATTAACTGTGTTTGGATAAATAGTGAATTCCTTTTCAATGTATTTTTTTCTATGGCTATCAAAATGAGAACATTTGAACAGATAATGGAATTCATCACCAATATCATCCAGTTGACACAGATTACAAATGCGTTCGTCTCTGGCAATATTAATAAAGCGACCCTTCTCAATGGGCAATTATCTGGCAATTGAATCAGGTAATCTTCAAAATTAAATTTATCCTTAAAGATCCTGTAATTCAAACATTTGCTAGAGTTATAAACATCAGAAGACCATTTTTCATGAAAAATTTCTTGAAGTTTAGCATTAACAGTTAACTTTAACCAATTGATACTGGAATAATCAAAAGTGCGCTGATTTTCCCAAACATTTTCTAAATTACATTTAATTAAAATATTTCTAATACTACTAATCCAAGTGGATGTAAAACTACAGGAGGCATCCCTGTCAAGTTTGAAGACAATATTATACAAAATTTTGATTAATTTATTATGTTTAGCAGTGATAATAGGAGACCAAAAGGAGATCATTCTGGATTGGGCAGACAGTTCCAAAGGTTCTCTGCCTAATTCACCATACACACAACAGTTACTAGTGGAATTTTTAACATTAAGCAAAATTTTACAGAACTTTAAATGAAGTGATTCAATAATCTTCAAATTTTCGTAACCCCAAATTTCAGAACCATATAAAAGAATTGGAAGGACCATTGTATCAAACATGTGGCATTGGATATCAAAAGGCAAAAGCAAGTTTTTACTTTTACGAAGGACAGCAAACATAGCCTTTCTTGCACTATCAACAAGCATTTTTTGGTTTTTGGTGAATTTGCCATTATAACTAAATTTAATTCCCAGGTAGTTGAAATCATCGACGACAGAAAGATTATCGCCATTAAAAGTAAAGATTGTAATATTTTTGGTTTTGCCACGAGAAAAAATCACAACTTTAGTTTTTTGTCTGTATTAATCTCAAGCTTCCATGTAAGAGAGTATAAATACAAAGCATTAAGGCCAGCTTGAAGTTCAGTTGCACTTTCAGCAACAATAATAGTATCATCTGCATAAAGTAGCAAGTACAATTTAACATACGTGTTCAGCTCAGTATTACACTCACTAGCCAGATTGCTAGCAAACGTAGCACCATTATAAGCTCTAGATAAAAAGTCAGTGAGATCATTTAAAAAAAGTGAAAAAAGAACTGGAGACAAATTTTCGCCCTGTCTCACACCTACGTTACATAGAAAAAAATTGACATATCATGCCCATTTCTAATGCAAGATTTAACATCACGATACATATTGTGGATCACTCGAAACATTTTACCATCAACTCCACAACGCAAGATTTTTTGCCACAGTGCAATTCTGTTAATTGAATCGAAAGCTTTGCAACTCAAAACCCAATAACAAAAAGTAAGGTATCATTTTAAAGCTTGAAATCTCTGCTTTCAGATGAGACCAAAAATCAGTTTTGATTTTGAGACCCCTAAGGTACCTTTCGACATCGCGGGTCACATATATCAAGTGATACGCCTCAGTTTGCCTGTGCACGTACAAAGTGTCTCAAGAAAGTTGAAAAATACTCCGTGGTGAAACAAAATAATAATCGATGTTAAGAACATACTAGTAATCAAATTTGCTTGGATAGCGTAATCTGCTTGTTTTTCATCTTGAAATGAGTTAAATAAAATGCAGAAGTGAAATGTCACAATTTTGTGCAGGTTTACTAGGAAGGAAGATGTTGCCTAAAAATTGTTGGCAATTATGTTAAATAAAGAAACAGAAATCTGTTCAAATTCCAAGACTAAAACATACATACCTTTAAAAGGGGATTATGTTTATGGCAAGTTTCTGTCTTAATTGATTTAACTGCTTGTTGAATCTGAAAGATAAAAAATGAACATGTAAATTGCCATTAGTCATTCGATGCTTCAGTAATATCTTTTTCATTTTAAAAGCGCTACATCTAAAACATATCTACATCCGCACTAGATCCGCATTATTTATAACAACGCTTGTTATATGGAAAAGTATGGTTGTCAGTTGTGTTGTAAGTTAGATTACATTATAACTATGCAATACTTTGATAGTTATCTTATGCTTAGCGTCTTTGACATTGACAAGAAAAATATGATATGTTAATGTAAAATATACAAGTATGATCAAATATGATTGAGTTCTGCCATTTAAATTTGTTTAAGGCTGCTTTACTTTAAACTCGTGTTACATATATATTCTTTTATTTAACATGCTGATTTTAAAAGTTCCAAGCTTGTAGCTTTCCCGTGCTCTATTTCTCTATTGGTTTTGAGATTTACTTTGTTATCCTACAGACGCACGAGGGTGCACTCAATTTTCCATTGAAGAACGTGCGTGTTAAGAGCTGTTAACATGGGGCTTTAACAGGAAATCCGGCGAGTGTTTGCCTATCTGACAGGTAGGGCATGCTTACCTCTAAAAGACACATATCAGAGCCGAAAGCATTCTGATTTGTTATGGTTAGGATAGTAATGGACTTAAAAGGCTGTATGTATTTTTTAGTCTTACTATTAAATGATAAGATTTGTTGTGACAAACAAGAGAGAACGTTATATGTACATATTTTGGCTTGATTGTCTGATGGTATTTCCCCTTTTCAGGGATATGTTTTGCTTTGCTTCGTTTTGTTTGTTTCCTCATCTGTTTAAGGTAGTTTTCCTTTCGATACAGAGCACGAGCATATCATTGTTGGATCTATAAAGAATGTCATGGCAAAAACAAAGTGTGATATTTTGACGATGGGTTTATCATCTTACCGTCTTGAAATAATTAGTATGCATAAATTCACTATTATTTATTAAATTTAACAATTAATTTAATGTACGTATATAAAAATACAATATTTACGATAAAATCACTAATGAAATAAGTTTAATTTAATCTTTTGTGTTCACAATAGTTGAGAATTAATTAAGCAGGTGCTCATCGTTCAATAATGTAATCTCTCTTTTAAAGAAAAAATATTTAGGCAATACATTTCTTTCATCAAATATTTCAGCATTGGGAAAGGTGGGAGAAACTAGAATGTAACATATATTCTTTTATTTTACATGCGGATTTTAAAAGTTCCAGGCATTTAGCTCTCCCGTGCTCCATTTCTCTATTGGTTTTGAGATTTACTTTGTTATCCCACAGCTAACAGACAGAAAGTGACGCACGAGGGTGCACTCAATTTTCCATTTAACAACGTGCGTGTTAAGAGCTGTTAACATGGGCTTTAACAGGAAATCCGGTGAGTGTTTGCCTATCTGACAGGTAGGGCATGCTTGCCTCTAAATGACACATGTCAGAGCCGAAAGCATTCTGATTTGTTATGGTTAAGATAGTAATGGGCTTAAAAGGCTGTATTTTTTATTTTTTCTTACTGCTAACTTATAATGTTTGTTGTGTGACAAATCAAAGAGACCGTTATAAGTGCATTTTTAGCTTGTTTTCTTGTGGTATTTTTTAATACAGGGTTTTTGATTTGTTCAGAATTGTATTGTTTTTTCTTCTGTTTTCGGTATTAGATCTATAAAGAATGTCATTTATAAGTAACTCATATACTATGCGTTAATTACACGTTAAAATCGCTAATCTAATTGAACAGTTCTAACTTTTGATCAAATCCTTCAGAGAAGAGAGTCAAAAGTTTAATTTGATTTTATATGTTGATTTTTTGAGGCTATTCTCTAATCGTATTTATTAACCCTCGTCTACCCAAGCTATTTTTGTAACACGTCCACCCAGGGAGGGGGTTGTTGCAGCGAGGAAAAAAAAAACCTTAGGTGGTTGCACCCACCCCCGGGGTTAGACGAGGGTTAATGCTATATCAAGAAAGAGGCAACAATTTGTTTGTAAAACATTCCTTTTACATCATAGATTGCAGATAAATCAAGGGAATTCGAAGTTTGCATTAGATATTCTGAAAAGGCTGATTTTATAAATTCAACTATAATAGGAGCAGTATTTATCGTTGTTAACAACGATAATTGAATATAAAAGAATATCTAAATATTTTGATATTTTGATATTTAGGGTTTGAATTTGACAATGAAACTTTGCATGTTTTTGCGTGTGTGCAAATCAAATTATAGTGTCATTTTGGTTATCTGATTTCTTCGAAATTATATTCTAATCATCCTCGTGTATACATTAGATTTATATCATTTTTCTTTTACTTGTTGCTCGTGACATTGTACAAAGATCCCGCCTTTTGCTGAAGTCATAGCAATCCTACTCCAACTTCAGCCTGCGGTGCATTATTGTTGTACCCGCGTCAGGTAATACACAGTTTATATTAGTATGACCTGTGTAGAATTTCTAATTATTTACAGCTTCCATAAAAATCCTGTAAAGTTAAAATTAACCTCCCATCTCTTCTTATATATTATTTTGTATCTCTTAATAACGTTGAATAGTTTGCATGCAATCACACAAAAACGACTTGCCTCATCTTAACCTTTCACTAATTAATTTAATAAACCTGACATTGCTTTCAATAACGCTTTGTTAATTTGTATGCATTTTGGTGGCGATGGCTTATGTTGATTACTTTTCTTTCAATATTTCAATGAATTATTATAAAGTAGACATATATATCATACTTTGGTCTTTGTTTTTATGGCATATATATTGTCAGCATTCCATCTTTATGTATACATAACATTTAAGCGATCACTGAGTGAAGTTACTGACTTTTTTTTTGAAATTTGGTACTTATCTAATACTAATTGCTTTATTTTATTTGGTGGTTCACGAACTTCACGGACTGTTATGCTTGTGAAGGCAGTTGATATGCTTTTTTTTTTAAAGAAATAAACCTTTGTAAAACAAGTCACTCGTTGAGGAAAACAACATTAGATCATCAAACGATGTATCAATATCCATCAGATATTAAGTTATCTTACGCTACTTATTTATACCTAACTTCATATCCATTCCTTAAAAGGTAGCTTTAACATCAAATAAAACAGAAAAACAATTGTTTTTGAAACATCCAGGTTTGGCTTATATTTGGGTATATAAGTAAATTATATCAATAACTATATAACTGGTTTCATATTGGTAATTTTTTTCCAATATAAGTCATAGGCAGAGTAAACAAAAGCATAGAATAAATTTAAGCCAAACTCTAAAGTAACCCTCCTCTGCCTGAGATTTTTCGGTAACACGATTTCCGGGAGAACATTTTAAAAACCAAAACGATTAAAGTTTACCTGTTTGCTACTTTAGAACTGAATATGGTTTCCTCTTCCCACTGATACCAATATGGGGACAATAATTTTATTTTAAAAATTTAAATGCTAAACATTCATCTCATATCGAATGAAATTCTATGACAGTGAATTTGTAAAGTTATATCATTTTTTTAATAAAAAATATATTTTCAATTTTGAAAGTAGCTGTCATTATATCATGAGTTTAAAGTACGTTACCTCTATTTTTAAATTGGGTATGTGGTGAGTGTTCCTAGTACAGGCTCATAAAAATTGGTTGTTCTTTAAACATATCTATTTCTGTCAAAATCGTCCTTCCGAGCATACAATTTCTTTCTATTTGATTTATATGAACATTGATATATGTCAAAGGAATAAGTTCGCTGATTTTTATTACATCTAACTGCTTATAATTTACAGGGGTAATAATAAAAAATGTGAAACAATCAATTAAAACACATTTGATGTTAAATCTTAATCTAAGCAATATCTAAGATTGGTTGTCTGTTGTTTTTATCATGGTTATAACTTAATGAAACAAAAGGAGCTAAATTGGCTACGTTTGCGGGTTTTAAAAAAGTATTATTAATTAATTTGTCAATCACGCATGACTTTATCATTTTTATAAAGTAAAATCAAATGTTATGTGGTACGTATTTCATAGTAACATGTTGTGAGCTAGACAGTTTTACCAGGACGGTGTACTAATAGTGTAATATAATGCTGCCTAAATGTAGCTCGTTCTTTGAAGAAAAACAACTTTGCAAAATAATAAAGCTCAATTTCTTTTATGGTACTGGTGCTAATATGACGGGAAGCTCGTCTATGAAGAATGCACACAAGCCTTACAAACACCTGATATCGTGACATTTTTCCGGTGCTCACCGCTAAATGTACTCCTTTGTACTATAAGGAATCACCACGTGTGACGAAAGTCTCTTGAAAGCAGCCCATATATAGAAATGTTTACATTTTGACGTCACGGTATCGATTAAAGAAGTTGACTGTAAGCTCCGCCCACATCTGATTCCTATCTTTTATCGTGAGTTTTCATGAGGTAGAAAGCCCAAGGGAAGCGCTTGTTTTAGAGAATTAACCAATAGCAAACCGTTTTAAGTTGGATAAATTATCACTTGACTATCTGTTCTTTCACGGAATGCTTCAACATAATTTGTGACTAGTTTTATTTCCGAGTAACAGCTGATTAAATCATTTTCTGGGCCGGGTTCGAGTCCGCGGGCAATCATTTTTTCTTCACTTATTATTTTCATTTTAAACGTTCAATAGCTTTATTTGTGAGTAACGACACCGATATAATTGGGTTTCTGATTTTTTTTACAACTTGAACTTGTTTACACAAATAAAATCAAGTCAATCCCACCGATATCATTTTACTATTGAATTCATAGCCTCAACACAGGCCTTTCGATGGTCAGTCTTGCATACACATGCTGTCTAAGGTAAAGTACTCAAAACCATGTTTCCAGCCAACCTTCCTCATATATCTTAATACACGCGAGACACACATTGGTGCAGAGCACCAAACTATGCCTTG
>JXSR01S017688.1:26383-38767 GCA_000969725.1 Ophiothrix spiculata
TCTTTATAATGATTTTAATAATTCTGTACGAATATGTCTTTAAAAATAAGGTGTAATTTAGATAGTTCATCAAAAAGTTTCGTATTTATTGACTATTGATTTTTTGCTGAAAATGGATGAAGGCCGTTTTGAAGGGAAACTCATCAAATTTCAACTTAGGAACCAACCTGTCTTCCAAAGTTTTGCAATTTTTTTTTTCAATTCTACATTAGGCACTTTATAAATACAAAATTTCTACATCAGGCCATGTTTAATAAAAAAAGTTACCATAATTGGGCATTATGCTCTTTCATGCCCAAATATGGTTATACAATGTCCATATTTGCGATTTTTTGGGATTTTAACCAGCTTAATGTCATTTTTTCAACAATTTGTTTTGCCAGAATGATGCACAAGTTGAAGATCTGTAAGAATCTATCACAAACTCATTTTTGAAAAAATGGTCTCTAAGCCGTTTTGCAATTCAGCTCTTCATATAGGGCTAGTCAGGATTTAAAAAAACATATTTGTTCTTAAGTTATAATAATCATAATAATGCAATCTATGCTGATATAGGTTTTTCTTCCGTGTAGAAATATATGTATATATAATCATCAGAAAATGAGTTGAAAACCAGTTTAAATGCAGAAAAAAAATATCAGGTGTACACGTATATTTTGTGTGATAAATAAAAGAGAGTAAGATCTACATTATTATCATTTTGTTTTGCTTGTGTATCTGTTATGGTTTTTTTAGCATTGGTAATCTGTTGAGATGTGACTATTTTTGGACGCAATATGAATATCATTTTTAAGTATATACTCACGCTGATTTTCAATTTAACAAACTGTTTACGGTTTTAAATCGTTTTATTTTCTAAAGATGTTGCATCACGTATAATGCAATCACGTATAAACGACTTCTGTCATCACTGCCTTATCATTAATTAAATTAATCATCTTGATAAAATTCGTCAATGACACTTTGTTAATTATGTAGATTAAGAAAATGAATTACGTGTCTAGATGTTGCTCACTTTTCTTTTTAAGATCAGAGCCTTATCAACATTGCAATGCTTTGTACAAATTAGACGTATTACACGTCTTTGTATTTTATGACATAAAGTGATGTCAGGATTTAGAAATAACAGTCACATGATACACGAATAAAGTTGATTTTTGTATTAAAACTCCTGTCCAATACTATTTTTTAGTTATCAAATGTGGGTTGTTCCGGCAAAATGAGAGGAAAGTCGCACTTGATGAGATTTAGAAAACAGCTACTGAAGTGAAACATGGGCAAATTTTGATTTTTTTCGTTTTTTTGATGGAAATTACATCTATAGATATTCTTCTATCCATAGGTAGAATTTGAGTTACATATATTACCTGAAAATGTTAACTTTAAAGGTTTTTATCAAAAGACTTTAAACGTCTTGTACAACTTGCACTAAGATGGGTCTCTGTCAATGGTGACATTATTTTTAATTTATCGAAAACGTTTGCAGATTGTGAAGATATTTAAAAATAATTAAAAATTCAAAGGAAATATTTGATATTATATACTGTATTAATAAATTTAAGCGTGCTGATACCCTATAACATTATTTCAAATAGTTTCAACCATCTTGAAAAAAAACACCCGTAAATAGTTCATTTAAAAAGACTATTTACGGGTTTTAAAAAGACTATTTATGGGTTTTGAAAGACTATTTACGGGATTTCTGCGTAATTTATAGCTGCGTCACTTTCACGCACGGAATTACGCGCGCAAAAAACTTAGACACGCAAGCCAATACGCGCATTAACGTATTACTTGCATTCATGGTTGTAGCATTTTGTAAGTGCATTTTCGAAATAAATATAGTGCATTGGGCAAGTAAAAATTACATTATTTTAAAATTTATTAATACAGTATATAAAACAAATATATACTGACATTTTTCAGATCTCTGGATTAAAACTATGGTCCTTCAGTGACTAAAATTTAGCTATTTTACTTCGGGGCTACGCCCCTCAGTAAGTAAAATAGCTAAATTTTAGTCACTTCAGGCCCATAGTTTTAACCACAGATCTTCAAGTCAATATATATTTGTATACAGACTCCATGGTGTTGATTCCAGAGTAACGTTTGTGACCAAAAAATTGGAAAATTACACTTTTAAATGGCCACAAACCCTAGCATAAACATAATATCAACGAGCTTGTTGTTGATAGTGGCAAGACATGCAGGTGTTTAAAGATTAAAATAATTGCCAAGATACTGAATAAAGTTCATGTAACGTTCGGTAACGTTTGTGACATCGCACGGAAATGGTTTTTGCTCCAAATGACTTCAAAGTAAAAATTCTTTGACATGTTAATGGATTTTTTTACAGATGATGGGTAACATATTAACAATTAGTTCATAAAAGTGGTAGGGAATTCTATCGTCAGGATTTCTTTTAATACAATATTTTGTTTGGTAACGTCTGATAACGTTTGTGACATTTTGGTGTAACTTTATGGTAACGTTTGTGACATTTTTGAATTAAAACATGTGCTCATTCATGGACGGATAGAAATTCAAAATTTCTGATTAGAAACTGCTTCTCACGTACCGAGTAACAAACATAAAAGCTGCTCATATGGTCGAATAAAAAATCTGATTGTTTGCTTGAAATAAAAAAATGTTTAATTTTCACTGGAATGAGTCATATCATGTTTCAAGTGTAACCAGAAGTAATCAATGCCCGTGATGATTCTCGGGCGCTTCTCTATAGGCAGATAATTAGTTACTATGCTCAATGTGCTTATAGTGCTTATACTTTAAAGTCGATATTTGGCAAAATTCAAATCAAAACAACAACAACAAACAATCGCCAAATTACGATCTTTGATATGTACATAAACGAACAACAGTTTTGTAAGAAACAGTTGACGGGTAACAGGCCATTTTAAGCGTACAGTTTCAAGTTGGTAATGAAGAACCGGTATGATATATGACGTAAGCGAAGAAACACAGATTTTTTCAGTATGGAGAATGCTTCTATTATGAAATATTTAATGAATGAAATGTATTGCCTTAATATTTTTTCTATATAAGAGAGATTACAATATTGAAAGATGAGCATATATAGTTAATTAATTCTCAACTATTGTGATCACAAAGTTAAACGCTAGGGATGTCAAACGTGATTTTATCGAAATATTGTATTTTTATATACACTAATTTGATTGTTAAATTTCATGGTAAACTGATGCATACTAATTATTTCAAGAAGGAAAATATAAACCCATTGCCATCTGTACAAAAGCCTTTTTGGCAAACTTTAAATTAATGGCGATCAGAGATGAAAATTCCAAAGCCCACCATACGACTAAGGGGTAATTACTTCAGATTGAAGTTTCTTCTTATTTAAGCATGTATTGTCGATGGTCGAGACAAAACGATTTGATTGATAGTAATGTTCAATTTAACCGAAGTATAATTTAAAAATGGGTAAAGAGGTTAAACTCATTTTAGGTCAGATGTTGAAAGTACATATGCACCGTGTGCATTAGAGGGTTCCTGATGAATTGAACTAGCTTCTCTCGTTTATCTCCAGTTGCTTTCGTAGGCATACGACGATGTTTGTACAATGAAGCTTAGATCTAGATTCGTCTATCTAATTGGTTTAAGTGCTTGTTGCACTTTTGGCATTACTAATCTATTAGGTTACATAAATTTGGTGCAAAATCTCTCAAGCTAGTCGCTTACTCCAATCTTTTCTATATCTTGTATTCACATTCGAAATCAGTGTATTTTATCATTCAAATATTACATAACATCAGTTGTTCCAAATATCCTAGTCCTTTTCTATATGCAAATGATTCTTAAACTTACTTTCACCGAGAATGAACACAAAAAATATTCTCTTTTGAAATATTAATAATGTAACACGGCACATCACACATCATTTCCGCGAAGTTGATTTAGAAATACGGTCAGCTGAAGTTGACAATGAGTGAAAGGTTTGGGATCGGTATGGTATTCAACACACGAAATCTTGTAGTGAAATCTAAAACACAAACATTTACAATATCATATTTTACAAATATATATTAAAAATATAAAGTTTCGCCTGGATAAAATGATCAATACACGTAAATGTAACAATGCTTACTATTATAAGAATACGAAGTCATGTAGATTTTAAAACAGGCAATGCAGAACTCAAACGGGGAGATATCGGAGTCCTGGTGCTTAACCAATTTTTGCAGGAAAACAGGCGGCAGGGAAAGCAGAGCGAGATTATTACATTATCATTCAAAAACAACACTTACAAAAAGCATTCATAATTCAATGAAAATTGACAAAAGTTGAAAGTAATCAACATTTCTGAATGTTTTCGGCAAAAAAAGGCGAAAACTTGTTGAATTCTGCTGACGCTATTTTGAAGTTGTATATTGACGTGAAATAACGAGTAAAGGATTATGTATATATAAACGAGAGACTCTTTGTTACTAAAAATTTGGAAATTCTGACATGTGTAAGTAGGCAAAAATGTGCAATAGACATGGCACTCCGCCGTCTTGCTCGGGAAAAAGGATAGTAGCCTTAAAAGAGCATGGTCCGATTGCCTTAACCTTTTTTCAAACCTTTTTGAGATTTTGGTACCAAAATGTCACTCATATTTTTGTTATCAGTCTTTCCCGGTACACACAGCCGTAACATCTGCCCAATAGATAACATATTACGTTGTTAGAGGTACTTTGACATGAAAATCTTACTTGCGGATAAAATTATTCGTTTAAGTGCATAAAGCATATTAAAATAATCCAATTTGTTATTTATCTGTATGAGTAAATTTAAAATGTGAAAAGTAATAAGCGTATCATATGCTTTATGAAATATGGCATTATTATTAAAATGCGCTAGCAAGTAAAGTATGACTTCGAGGAAGTTTATACTCTTGCATGATACGGTATATAAGAGTTGTCATGGCCAATTTAGCCACGTGAACATAGATAAATTGATATTAAAGTCACGTGTTTATATCTATAATTTTTTGTTCATTTTGAACACATCTTTGAATAAAATATTGCGTTTTGACGGTTTACAATTTAAGCTTGCATCAGTAACCTTAAACTATATACATCGGTTTTACCAACCAATAGCAGCACATTTATTTTGGTGTTTGTACATAATAATATACACAGTGTTAGCTTAAATACAGTACAACTATAACGACATTGGTACAATTTTACTTTGGTCCTGTCACATGAAATTTGTCCGATTGCCCTTTTTTAATATTGAAATAACTTTATTACTATATCAATAAAGTTGTAGCTAAAGAATAGGATAACAATATGAATCTTTAACATGAAAGTTTGAATAAACTAAATCACTAAATTAATCTTGCTTTCAACGGATTTAGTATTACATACTCTAATTAATATACAAATAAATTTCATCGTTTAAGTGGCTTCACACCTAACAAATCCAATATAGCAAATTTGATTAGAGGATTAGGTTCGTGATCCAAACTACCTTGAGGTGTCAAGTTCAATATTGACATGATTTTCCCTAAAATAAATGGATAATACAAAATGAACTTCAACTGCTGCCTTGAAATATAAAGCTTCCATTTTTAGCAAACGAAGATGCCATCATAAATTATTAATAGTTTGTGGCGATATAATTACAAATGTAGCAGAATGTACGAGTATATAATCATAAGTTACTGGAAAAGTTTCTACAGTCTTTACAGTATGGTCGTCTCTTTATACTTTTTTGTAATGGATCATATATATTGTGCCATATGTTTTCAACGAGCACCCGTTAATCATTCAATATCCATTCTGATTTACATTACGCATATTACAGGAGGAGAAATATATATTTTATTTGATCAATAGGAATCATATAAATAATCCCAAAATATATGAAGTAGACTACTTCAAGTAGTTATCAAAATACATTGGAAGCTCTTGGAAATATTTAAAGAGCGAATACTTGATGTTATTGTCGATAAAAAGTAAAAACCGGCCCTACTTCTGTTCAAGTCTTTGGTAAGATGCGTCATTAAAACCAATGGCTTTACTACACTATTTTTTTTTTAAATTCAAAACTTTTTAAGCAACGTTACCTTGCAACATATAAGCTTACAAGGAATATTATAGGTTGATCATGTTTCTGATGCTATTTATAATCTTTAAAGTGCTTTGATAAATTTTAACGCTTCAGCAATCAGTAATCACACTCGTATATTGAAAATGTCACTTAAGAAAAGGTGTCGAAAATATACTACATTCAAGCAAGGTCATCTATTTAACAAACGAATACAGGAATACCATAATGCAAAACCGACCCGAGTCCACCTTTTTCAAAAATGAGTCGTACACAGGAGTGACTTGCTTATAGATAAGGCTACCTTGTGGGTGAAAGACTAAAAATGCTCCAAAAAGTCAAGCCTTACTCATTTAAAATGTGTCAAAATTAATGGACTTGGCTCAGTGTTGCATACAGTTAATGCTTTATTGAATGTTACATAAGTAGTCAAAACCATGTTCCCGTTAAAGTTCACCTTGAAATTTTGGTCAGGTGTAGGGGATGTCTACATGACTCATAAAGCATGAAACAATTTCAAAGAATGATAAAACGAAAATATTCGCCGGAAAAATGTGAAAATACTTTTTTTTTCGATTGAATTAGTACATGTACAATACTGTTCAGAATATCGGGCCAAGTGGATTTATCCCTTTTGCGCAATAAATGTAATTTGCATTAAACAGATTACATTAAGCAGATATGAATGCAACAATGACCCAAGCCCATCGCTTTAAATGACCCCCTGCAAGCACATGTCAACTCTTTGTTTTCAAAAATGGTTTTTGCTCTGTATCTCAGCAGCAGTGACATATGTACTAAGGTTCTGTGCAAATGAGCTTATAATGAGCAATGTAATGTTTCGATTTGACGATCGATATTACAAAATCTTGGTTGCGAGATTTTTTTTTATTAACGTGACCTGCCGAAAATGCTGACTTTGAACCCCTATTATCTGTAAAAGGAGAAAGCAAATGCAAATTGGGAACGTGGGTTTGAAAATTTGGAGTTTTTCCTTTTGACTCTTTTTTCTGAAGGTTTTGATCAACATTTTCCCGATATCTAGTAATTGACTGTAATTTTTATATAACATATGAAGTGTAACTCACTCATAGATAAAATTTCGAAATTTTGTCTAATGCCCCTGTCAGATTGAAGAATGCAAAAAGTTAGAACTGTCCAATAAGATTAGTAATTTTAACGCGTAATTAACGCGAAATATATGTATTACTTATAAGCGACATTCTAAATAGATCTAATACCGAAAAAAAGGAGATACAATGCAATTTGGAACAAACGAAAACCCTGTATTAAAAAAATACCACAAGAAGAACACGCGAAATAAAAATTACTTATAACGGTCTCTTTGATTTGTCGACAGCAAACATTATAATTTAGCAGTAAGAATAAATAAAAAAAAAATACACGTCCATTACTATCCTAACCATAACAAATCAGAATGCTTTCGGCTCTGACATGTGTCATTTAGAGGTAAGCATGCCCTACCTGTCAGATAGGCAAACACTCCCCGGATTTCCTGTTGAAGCCCCATGTTAACAGCTCCTAACACGCACGTTCTTTAATGGAAAATTGAGTGCACCCTCGTGCGTCACTTTCTGTCTGTTAGCTGTAGGATAACAAAGTAAATCTCAAAACCAATATAGAAATGGAGCACGGGAGAACTACAAGCTAGGACCTTTAAAATCTGCATGTTAAATAAAAGAATATATGTAACGCGAGTTTAAAGTAAAGCAGCCTTAGACAAATTTAAATGACAGAACTCAATCATATTTGATCATACTTGTATAATTTACATTAACATATCTCTTGTTTCTTGTCAATGTTATGTTAAGACGTTAAGCGTAAAATTGTCTGTTAGCAAAGAAACACAGATTTTTTCAGTATGGGGAATGTTTCAAAAAATTACATTCTAGTTTCTCTCAGGTTTCCTAATGCTGACATATTTGATAAAAGAAATGTATTGCCTAAATATTTTGTCTATAAAAGAGAGATTACAATTGAACGATGAGCATATAAGTTAATTAATTCTCAACTATTGTGATCACAAAAGGTTAAATTAAACGCAAGGGATTTCAAACGTGATTTTATCGAAAATGTTGTATTTTATATACACTAAAATAGTAATTTGATGCATACTAATTATTTCAAGAAGGAAAATGTAACCCATCGTCAAAATGTCACATTTTGTTTTTGCCATCTGTACAAAGCCTTTTTTGGCAAACTTTAAATTAATGGCGATCAAAGATGAAAAGTCCAAAGCCCACCATACGACTATGGGGACATTTACTTCAGAATGAAGTTTCTTCTTATTAAAGCATGTCTTGTCGATGGTCGAGACAAAACGACTTAATTGATAGTAATGTTCAATTGAACTGATGTATAATTTAAAAATGGGTAAAGAGGTTAAACTCATTGTAGGACAGATGTTGAAAGTACATATGCACTGTGTGCATTGGAGAGATCCTGGTGAATTGAACTAGCTTCTCTTGTTTATCTCCAGTTGCCCTCGTAGGCATACGATGATGTTTGTACAATGTAGCTTAGATCTAGATTCCTCTATCTAATTGGTTTAAGTGCTTGTTGCACTTTTGGCATTACTAATCTATTAGGTTACATAAATCTAGTGCAAAATCTCGCAAGCTAGTCGCTTACTCCAATCTTTTCTATATCGTTTTTTATATTTGTATTCAAATTCGAAATCAGTGTATTTTATCATTCAAATATTACATACAATCAGTTGTTCCAAATACCCTAGTTATTTCTATATGCAAATGAAACCAACTTTAACCGAGAATGACCAAAAAGTATGCTCTTTTGAAATAGTATGTCACACGGCACATCAGACATCTTTGCCGCTAAGATGATTTAGAAATACGGCCAGCTGAAGCTGAAAATGGGTGAAAGGATTGGGATGGATCGGTATCGTATAATTTGGGATCCTTAAAGTGTAAATGTTCAACACATGATATCTTGTAGTGAAATCTGAAACATAAACATTTACAATGTCATATTTTACTTTTGTTCACATGAAAATATTAAGTTTCGCATAGATAAAATGCTTAATACACGTTAATGGTACAAATGCTTATTATTGGAACAGGCAATGCTTAGGTTAAACGGGGAGATCTCGGAGTCTTGGTACTCACCAATTTTTGAGAGATTATTACATTATTATTCAAAATCAGCATTTACAAAAACTTTCGTAAGTCAATGTAAAATGTCGAAAATTTGAAAGCAATCAACATTTCTGAATGTTATGAAATTACAAGTTTTCGACAAAAAAGACGACAACTTGTTGAAGTCTGCTGACGCTATTTTGAAGTTGTATATTGACGTGAAATCACAAGTAAAGTTATGTATAAACGAGAGACTCTTTGTTACTAAAAATTTGGAAATTCATAAATGTGTAAGAAGGCAAACATTTGCAATAGACATGGCACTCCGCAGTCTTGCTCAGGAAAAAGGAAAGTAGCCTTAATATGATGGATCCTCGTTGCGGTCTGCCCAAATAGATAACATATTACGTTGTTAGAGGTACTTTGACATGATAAAATCTTACTTGCGGATACAATTATCCGTTTAAGTGCATAAAGCATATTAAAATAATCCAATTTGTTATTTATCTTTATGATTAAATTTAAAATGTGAAAAGTAATAAGCGTATCATATGCTTTATGAAATATTGCATTATTATTAGAATGTTGTAAGACTGCGCTAGCAAGTAAAGGAAGCTAATATTCTTGAATGATATATAAGAGTTGTCATAGCGAATTTGGCCATGTGAACATAGATAAATTGATATTAAAGTCACATGTTTATATCTATAATTTCTTTTTTCATTTTGAACACATCTTTAAATAAATTTCTGCGTTTTGACGGTTTACAGTTTAAGCTGATCCTATATCTGAAACCGTCTCATTTTCCCACAATTGCTTGTGTAACTGTATCTATGTCTAGATATTCATGGTGAATACATGCGTTTTAAGTGAATGAATTATAATATTCCGCTTATTTATGTACATCGGTTTTACCAACCAATAGCACAGAAGAACATTTATTTTGGTGTTTGTACATAATGATTTAACATAAACATGTGAATCTTTGACATGAAAGTATGGATAAACTAAACCACTAAATTAATCATGCTTTCAACGGATTGAGTATTACATACTATAATTAATATAAACATAAATTTCATCGTTTAAGTGGCTTCACACCTAGCAAATCCAATATAGAAAATTTGATTAGAGGATTAGGTTCGTGATCCAAACTACCTTGAGGTGTCAAGTTTAATATTGACATGATTTTCCCTAAAATTAAATGGATGCCTTGAAATATACTCGTAAGGGTCCCATTTTTAGCCAAAGAAGATGCCATCGTAAATTATTAATAATTTGTGGCGATATAATTGCAAATGTAGCAGAATGTATATAATCACAAATTACTGAAAATGTTTCTACAGTTTGTACAGTATAGCCGTCTCTTTATTTTCTTGTGAGTGACCATATATATTGTGCCCTATGTTTTAAGCAAGCATCTGTTAATTATTTAATATATTTTCTTATTTACATTAAAACGCATATTTGAATATTTGAGGAGGAAAAATATTTTTCTATATGATCAGTAAGAATTATATTTATTAATGATCCCAAAATATGATCATAAGTCATGAATTGGTCAGGAAAAAGTGTAACATACCGTTAATGAGAACATTTTACTCTCTTCATACGCCTCTTTTATTCTAAACAAAAAACATGTATGGATTTATAACGTAATGATGAAACATAGGACTCTCAATAAGATAATAGGATTGTTCACTAAATGCCCATAAATACGATGAAATATACAGGGTGTTTAAAATACCTCATTTCAAAAGGGTTGTGCCTGCATAAGATTTTTTGTGATTTCTTGACAATGCTTGAGACACAAGTAACACTCAAGTTTATGCTAAATATTACCATTTTGTTGTATTTTTTGTATACAGAGGGGGGGGGGGTCAAACATGCATTATCTCAATAATTAACCTTATCCAAAAAAAAAATGGTTTATTTGTTAATCCGTGCAATTATGGTATAGTGCATTAACAACAAACCATTATTGTTATTCATCAACATTTTCACAACGTACGAAACTTGTCATGAACATCTTGAGCTTTAAACATTGTTGAAACTAGTTGTGGAAATAACCTGAAAATGAACAAGTTTTTATTTATTACAATCTTTACCCAGGGTAAGCCCAATTCAGCAAGTGCTGCATCATAAATTATGCATAATTAAAAGTTAATACCATAAAATACATAAAAGACATCATTATAAACATTCGTAACAGAAATTGATAAAAATTGAAAATATATAAAAAGCAGCCATATACTGTTAATAGTATATAAAAGGAAACAAAATAACTCAAAAGGTGACCAGCAGTTTTGCTTTTTATACAGACAAGGGCATTTAAACATGATTGAATTAACCGATTCCATTTTATGTCTATACAGATCAAGGGAAAGAAACATTAGTTCGGCATCTGTATGATCTCTTATGTAAGCCTAAACATGGGCTCATTCTTGATTTTAGGACTGAAAGTACATATAAATTATAGACAAAATAGAATAAAGGAAAGAACAATCTATTCTTCTACGACAACAAATTCATGATTGTAGAATTTATTGATAAAATTGCAATATTAACGTACGGGATTTACTCCCGATGACGTAGCAATCAGATGTAAACAACGACAACCTATTGGAAGTAAATTCATTTATCAGCCATGTGAGAACGTTAACCAGGAGTAAAATAGAATTTTATCAAATGTGGAAAATTACCAAGTAAATAGAATTGAATGTTTTCGTCCGGGTTTAAAAAAATGAGTTGGAGGGGCTTTTATATTTGTATTTGTTATTGGTAAACTACTTTACCTGATTTAGCACCAGTTTGGAATGTTCAGTGCGCAAAATAATGCCTAAGAAAGATAATGATGCGTGTTTTTATTTTCTTCTTTTGAGAGTTGGACCCCTCTAATGCCCACAAATGCTTCACAACATTTTCCAATATTCTAGAATATAAAATTACTGTAGCTTTCTTAAAATAATTATGAACAAATGCATGAGTGACGCGTATGATATAAAATTACCAAGTAAAAAGAATTTTGAGAAAAAAAATAAATGCGAGGGGACATGAGATATAAATGATTTTTACAACTTGCCTAATACACTTCCGCCCAAATGGTCATTTTCTGCAAGTGGAATATCAATGTTAGCCTTCAAGTAACGAGCAAAGCTGCTTAATTATTGCGTTATTTATAAGTTATATATCTTTGTTG
>JXSR01S017691.1:67337-79992 GCA_000969725.1 Ophiothrix spiculata
TAATCCGCACCGAATGACTTCCTTTTCAGGGGAGGTTCTCATTGAGGTCATTGCCGCACATCCCCGTCACTTCCAAATATGAGTGCCCTCCTTTGAGCCTCTTGATCGGCTAGCAAAAAAATATGTTTCAGACAAACACAGAATTTGTATGACTTGGATAAAAAATATTGTTTGAAAACTCATGTTTGCAGTTAGCATGTGCATCTAGAGATTAAGTAAACAAATTACCTTGCGCAGTCTCACAGGTTAATTCATCGAACTAATGGTGTTTACTTCTTATCTCTCCCCGGAGTTTCTTTCATAGCCTAATTACATTAGTGTCAATTAACAGCAACCGCTAGTATGGTTTGATATCAAGTATGAAACGTGTGGTTTTGATCTTTGTGTTTTCGTATAATCAAGTAATTGTTTATTAAGTTCAAGTTCAAGTTCATGTTCAAGTTGGTAACACACTTAAATGCTCATAACAAACAAAGAAAAAATAAATATATATATATAATAAATATATATATTTACCTATATACATATAGGTAAATAAAACAAGAATATCTACTTGAAATGTACTTGAAAATTGTGATGTACCATTTTTTGAACGTGTAAAAATGTACTAGAAGTGTACTATTGTCAAATATAGACATGTTTCCACTTTTACAAATGTATTTAACATGTACTTTTTTGAACTTAGTATTTATTTCACGTTTAGCGATGTACTAAAAGTGTACCATTTTCAACCTTTTTCCATTTATGAACTTATGTACAAGAACTGTTCTATTTTTGGACTTCATTTTACATGCTTGAAAACACATTCTTTTTTAGAGAATTCAGTATGTCAATTCATGTTGTCTGAGCTGTGGTAATCTTCCCATAAACATATTGAAAGACTTTAATCACCCCTTTATAAATGCTACGTATACTGGTTCTCATAAACCCCATTCCTTGCACGGCACCAATGCAATTTCTCACTAAATCTCTCACTGCCTGGTTCGTTCCCTTGTAGAAATCGAGTACAATTCTAGTACAAATCGAGTACAATTCTAGTGCCAGATCGAAATGTGCGCATTTGGAACATCATTCGAGTACATTTTAAGTACAATTCTAGTACACAAATTGTTTGTTTAAAAATTCCAATCTTGTACTAGAATTATACTCGATTGTCTCCATGGTTGTCATTAATTTGCTACAGTTTGTGCTTAAATCAAAGCTAGCACAATTCAAAGGATCGTCCAGTTATCAAAACTCACGACGCTACGTGTTTCGGTATGTTTAATGAAAATATGTCAATTAAAACAATATTTGATTTTTTGAATAAATTATGTAAATTTAGTAGGTAGTTATTAGCTTTTTTTTAGCTCAAGTTACAGCCAGCTGAACTCCATCTGATTCCCGAGATGCATATTTTTAACGTAATTCTAGTACAATTATAGCACATTTCTAGTAAAAGCCGATTACAGTACACTTCATGATGTACAGACAAAGTTTTAATCCATGCATCATAATCTTCTATGAATACAAACAAATACTCTTCGTCCCTTAATAGTCACTGAGAAGAAAAAACTGGATCCTTAACAGATCATGAGAACGCTAGGAAAACTTGGGCATGCTCCTTCACAGTTTTAACACCTCTTCTGATGTCATGTTTTATGAACAAGTGAATGCTTAAAGAAGGGTGAGATGCTGGACGCCTTTTGACGCTTGTAGCGATTTCGGCCGTTATTAATAATTTTGTCAAAATAATTTCAAAATAATTACCTTGAGGGCTTGTTATATTGGCAAATCCGAATATCCATACTTTGATGATGAATGGGTTTTAATCAATTGAAATAAGTTTCCAGTACTTGCTGCAATGATGAAAACGTACATGTGCCAATGATACTTTGGACGTATTTGTAAGCTCCATCTATCATTCAGAAAACAGATAGTTTATTATTGTAAAGTCTTGATGAGAACTGATTTCTAATCAGTATAATACCACACGACTGGCTACCTATAACGTAGGACATTATAATACCACACGTCTAAAAAAGGGCATGATATACGGATATTTTATCAAGACAAAACAAAAATTTATTGTTAGCTGTAATAGAATAAAGATTTACTTTACTAACTTGACATGTTACAAATTATACAACTGAATTCAGATAAATAATGCACTCAATTCTAAATTCGCAAGTATCCGTCACTTTGTGGGAGCAAGAATAATCTAATCATTAGAATGTCAAGTAATGACTCGTTCTGTAAAACATAATTTTGTTACGAAAAAACATGTATAACTTTAAAACAAACAAATACACACGTTTATGCAGATTTTGATTCATAAAAGTATTTCAACACAAGACCAAAGAAGTCTTAGCGACTTGATTTTGTCGTGAGTTGCGAGGTTTCACGCCTAATCCAAGGTACGCATTCAAATCAACTGATTATCAGAAGATAATAATCATATTCAAGCCAATTCGGACCCTTAACCTGTGAAGTTAACATTTCAATTTCCTTACATTTCAAAAGGAATAAATTGCTTGATAGTTTTGATGTTTTCACATTTATAAATCAGGTTGAATTTAAACTAAATGTCAATAAATGTAAATTAATTATATTTTACATTTATTATACTAAATAATATAGAGGTATACATTAAAACTTATGAATTAATGCGTTTCATGTCAAAACACGAAATTTTATCTTTTCATCACTTTTTATTTTAGCAGCCATTCATTAAAAAATCTTCAATCGCGACTTTCCGCTATTTTACCAGGGTACCACTCATATGTGTTTTCAACACAGAGTGGCCAACCATCCCATCCCTCCCTTGCTTCCTTTCTCTTTACATCCTTCCTTTTTATCTTTCTGTTTTATTTCCTCTAAATTTAAATCTTTAAGATCACAACGATATGTAGTTTATATATTTTAACTTATTTACGAATGGGGTATTTTTAACAAGAATTGAATAAAACAGAAAAAGCTAACGCTTATAAACTAGATAATAACGTCAGATTTAGAATCATATGTATGTGTGTTACAGACGAATAATTATTTGTACTTAAGCCTCATTTTTGAGGATTGTTTTTCAATTATTAAAATTGGATCAAATGTTTGCCAATCCTAAGAAAATACCAACATTACACTGTAAAAATGGTGTCTTGGCAATAGACACGTTTTTTTGTCACAATTTTCAGACGTGTCTATTTATAGATACTATGTCGTGTCTTTTTGCAAGATATGTTCAAAGGTAATGTCTCTATGTAAGACACTCATACACAAATCACGTCTACACGCAAGACACTCCAGTTCCGTAAGACATGTCTGTTGTCACCAGTGGGGAGACATGGCTTGCTAAAAAACATGTCTTTGATGTCTTAAAATGCATTTTATTGCTTCTATTTTCTTTTATTCATATTGTTTAAGACATGTCTTTTTCCAAGACATATCTTAACAAGACACCATTTTTACATTACAGTGTAGGCCTAATCAACATGGTGTTTACCTGGAAATTACTCCAATATATTGTTGCAGTTGCTTTTAATAGCATCTGATCTAAACTCTCGGGAAATAAGTAGACATTTCCTAAATTGGATGGAATAAGACTTGTAATGCTTAGTATGTAAAGGTAACTGTTGACGTAATATATAGACGCTTCTGCTAAATTTAGATACGCTCTGCTAAGTAATTATTTTACAAACATATCTATACCTGCCTCATGCAGATACAATCTATTTTGGTCTTATATTTATCTATATATCTTAAAACTTGTAAAAGATCAAAATTGAAAAACAGGTTTGCCATTTTGAAATAATAATACTTGCATTGAATATGCCTATTTTTTTCGATTTGGATTGTTAAAATGGTGTAAGTTCAACACTTGTTGGTGTTGATACGTCTAGACTGAATTGTGATACTTAAGCTAAATTAGGTTATCCATCCATTTTACGTCACACTGTCAGTCACCCATTAACAATATGACTACCTTGCTCATGGCATATATTGTGCCCTGGAATCTTGTATTAATCAAATCAATTAATTAAATCCATCATAATCTCCTCGCACACAGACAAACAATATTGTTTTCGTCGACAATATTGCCTTCTTCGTTCCTTTTAGTCACTGCATAAAACATAGGGGATCCTCAACAAATAATGAGATCGAATGAAAAACTCACGCATGCAATGCTGCTTCGCAGTTTTAATACCTCTTATGAACGAGTGAAGGCTTAAAGAAGGAGGTGCTGGACGACTTTTTAGGATTTATATATTGCGTTAGGTGAGTTATTTTGTACACTTCGTATGACTGATGGTACTATAATAACTTCCCTCTCTTGAACACATTTTCCTGACGAAAACATCAGATTGGACATATTTTTACTAGGGCAAACTTTTAAAAAGTATTACCTGTAATGTAGAACAGAATTGAGGAATTTTGAGTGAACGACAGTGTTGCTTGAAGTGTTTTGTATGATGAAAGAAAACATAGGAAGCAGACCTTAATGTTGTTACTTTCCACTTTGATTTAAGCTTGAGGCTTTATTGTTTCTTTTAAATTGGAAGTATTTAATTTTCTTACCTTTCAAAAAACAAGGCATGGCTTGATAATTTTGTTGTTTTAAATTTATAAATCAAGTTTTATTTACATTACAAAATCAATTTAAACAATATACTAGCCGTATCTATAGACCTTCAGTTCAAATCCACGTTTCTCTTTTACTCTCTAGCGTGAAGAAGTAGATAGAGATACGAATTATTTCTAGCGAAATCAATATCTTATGTTTAATAGTCCGACAACTAACCGACTGAGCAAGCGAGAACTATACAGCTCAGTTGGTATAAAATTTACAGCTCGTTTGAAATGAACAGTAATATATATAAGTTATAAATGTTTCTATGTCAGAGTTACGTCATCAAAAAATAAAGCGAATTGGATCAAAAGCGGTCACTGATATTTTAATAAACAATTTATTTAATTGACTTGGCGGTATCGTAAAGTAGTTTAGTACATACGTCTAAAAATTACGTCAACACGTGAAAAATGCGTATCCTCAATTACTGCTCGTGCAGCATAAACTGGGCTACCTTTGTGTTGCATGAAAATCAGAGGTCACACTCTTGCAAGAGTCTGAAACCAGTTAAAAGTATACAATCTCGAGAGATTAACATTATATGAACTATATCTACAGATTTATATTTCGGTCGAAAGAAACAAGAGGGTTTCACTACGTTTTGGCTGATATTGTACACATTTCCCGGGTTAAGTCCACTTTTTTCAATTTTCCGTCTAATTATTTACCCTTTTCTTTCTTCATCATTTACTCTTCCTTGCCCTCTCTTCTTCTGGGTGGGTTGACAAAACTTTCCCGATGACTAAGGCCTTGCATCCAAAGTCATTTGCTTGTCCGAAAGACATTCGCTCAAATGTTCGGTCTGTCTTATTCGCTCAAATTCTGTGAATGACACTTATGCTTACATTGCATTGATTCAACCAATATTCAAGCATTGTAAGTACAGTGGTTTCCTCAATATGAGAGAATAAGTCGGGTAAATATCACGAGCGAATGTCTCTCAGGCAAGTGAATGTCTTTGGACGTCAAGCCTAACTTCAGTTGGTGCAGACGATGATGTTTGTGAGGTAGGCAACTAATTGTTTGCTGCTCGGTGCATGGGATCAAACACATTACTGCAAAAACGACATTGTCCAAATAAATGGAACATGATTTTTGTTTTTTGATACATTTTGAATTTTTAAAGATATTTGGATTGGAATCATATGAAAAAGTCCATATTTGCAAGAAGCAAAACAAAACAAAAACAAACACATATACAAAACCCACACACACACCCACCCCCTCTCATATCCCCCACACAAAAAACCCACCATCACCACCATCAACAAATCCCTGTGTGAACTTGGTATGAATGCATCTTGACATTTTGTAAACAAATAACCTCTATTGCAGAGTGTCACAAGTTTAATTGATCCAACTGATGCGATTAACTATCAATCTCAAGAGTTTCTTATACAATTATAGAGTGATATAATTAGGTATTCAAACATGCTACAGAGTTGTTCATCGCTAATCAACAACGATGCATCTATGCTTCTGTGTATTGATTATCGCGCGAGGGTGGCTTTAGCCACCCGAGTGTGATAAAAATACGCCGACGCATCGGATGCAGAGTTGGTGATTAGCGATGAACAACTCTGTAGCATGTTTGAATACCTTTCAACAACGAAAATTTTCCTGAAAACGTATGAATTAAATTCTAAATGTTTTCAATTAAAATACTTTGAAGAATCTGAAACAAAATTCTAGTTTTTAAATGACTGTTGCTTTGTCGTTTTCACCAAGCGCCAGACCTTGCACGTACTCAAGTTCCCGACGCGCGATGAACAGTGCGCCGATTTATGTGCACTGCGTAAACGCACCTTTGTGTACGCTGTGCCGTGCGTGACGCGCTTATTTGAATATCAACTGTGGATTCATCACTAATCAACAACGGCGCGCTCTTGTATAAGAAGACACGATGAGTTGTTGAACCATGATTGCTTAATGCCCAGTATGATATTTATAAGATGCATTTGACAAATAAAATATATCTAATAGGAAACCAAAACCAGACTCTTGTTAATAAATCGAGCAAATAACAAGGCTCAGAACTTTAAAACGCGTTCAAATATATTAGAACTATCAATCATTAAAGATATTTGACCTGAAATCGATTTTCTTTAACATTCTTAATCCGAACATCAGGACATGTTTTGTTTGTGATGGTTGGAGAGAAATTTGGCATATATTTCTGAATTATGCATAAGAATTGTCTTTTTTCTTTTTGTTTTATCATTTTGATATGTAAGAATTGACGTTTCTTTAACAGTTTTGTCCTATCATGGGGTAGGGTTACCAGTTTTTATCAATATTAACCACCATATACTTCCATATATTCTGCATGTATGTATGTGTGACTTGAAATAAATGTATAAAGAACACTCGATAAAAAGATTATGCGTCTATTTATTTCATATCTACTTCTGAAATGATTTACTCTAAGGTTTCTATCAAAGCAGTGTTAAAAATATGATTCAAACAAACCAAGCTAAACGAACTCACAGCAGTTTAAACGTTCAAAAACTGACTATCGATTTTCTTTATAAGGGAAAAACAATTCTGTTTAGACTAAAGGCCTTAGTCATCATTCATAATTTTAGGCGTTTTACGCATACCTTTTCTTGAACTTCCTACGTACGTCTGTGCACTGTGACTTTACGTTAGTTCTGTTAGAGATTAAATTTTCAGATAAACATGTTCTAAACCCATGCATTTTTAAAATACCCAGATGGGAAAAGAGCTGAAGGTACAATAACTGTCCACATATTTTTGATAAGGGATTATATCAGTTCTTTTTTGAACTGTTTTAGGCCTATGTTATATAATTAAAAGCTACTAGTATATATGTATATTAGCAAATTAATGGAAAATATAGAGAAGGGTAACCTGTGAAAACTCAATAAAGAAGTTAATTAAAAAGAGGACAAGGGCAACTTCTGGAAACCCAAAGGTTTCTTCAACCTAGAAGTTTTGGCAACTTATTATAATGATAAATCCACCTTGTGATTTTATGAAAACCTGCATACAAGAATTCCAGATATGTAGACAATCCCAAAACCTTCTTTCTAAATGTGAACATTTCTTCTTTTTGCACGCTAGTACGCATGTCAGTGTACATTGAAGTAAGCGTAGCCCCATAAAGAATCAAATCACAGATTTGGAAAAACGTACGCCTGAAAATATGCATGTGTAATAATGCTTTAATATAGCAAAAAGTAAAATACTTATATAACATGTTGTTTGCTTATCATGTCTGTAGTTAGCATGTGCGTCTATAGATCCTGTAAACAAATTACCTTGCAAAATGTCACAAGTTTAATTCATCAGACTAATGTCATTTACTTCCTAATTCTCTCAGGAGGTTTTTTTCACAGCCCTTTTTACATTAGTTTCAGTTTACTAGATACGCTAAAACAGCTGGGTATCCATTTCGATAGCTTTTTTGTTCTTTCTTTCCTTTTTTTTCGTTTTGTCATTGTACGTCTACTTTCATCTTATGGTTTAAATCAATAAAAAATGAAATTAAAATGTAAGCTATATATAAATCTTAAGTACGTTCTTATTCTTTTTTTATTTTCCATCATGCTATCGTTCACAAATGTCTACCTGCAGCTGAAGCTTGCTGTATGTCTAGACTTAACCATCATCAAACCAGGAGGGGATGTGGTTGTTGCAACACCCCTAAGGTTTTTCCCCGCTGCATAAAACGCAAAAGCAACCGACCCCAGGTATTTGGGTAGTGTCTTTTACATCCTTTGCAGTTATTTTGATGAAAACAATTAGGGGGTACCACCTAATGACGTAGGGTTAGGGTAAGACGTCCAAGTTTGAGTGTGACGGGGGGGTGGGGAAGTTGGTGAAGCTAAGGACATTTTTAAGTTGCCATTCAAAAAAATATATGCATGCTATGAGGATGAAACTTGCAGGGCATGTTAGAAATATCATTTTCCGTCTTCATTAGCAAACAAACCGACGAAATTTAGAATTTATATAGCAACATTTTGATTTTGGTGGCCATTTTGCCAAAATTCTAATCCGAAAGAGCTGGATTGGAGAGGACCATTCGTATATAATAATAGCAAAACCAAGTTCATAGGAGGGTTCGTTCCAAAAAATTAGGGGGTTACAACCCCCTCCCCCCTGTTTAGACGTGTTACAAAAAATAGCCTGGTTAGACGAGGGTTACTGACGACTGTTGAAAGACTTGTTCAAATATGTTTGTTTCATTCTAAATGTGTACATAGTACAATGTATTTCAAATCTTTGAATAGGGTTACTTTTATAAGAATGTACTGAACAAAATAACAAATGAATAACAGATAGTGATTTTGAATTAAGTTTTGTAGCAATCATACGTATTATGTGATTCATGCAATACAGGCAGACGTCTATTTGTACCACATCCTCGCCACTTGAGGATTATCTTAGAATATTGAAAAGGAAAATACGTTTATCAATCATGACAAGAAAGTGTGGAATGACATTTGATTACAATGCAATCGATAACGTCTTTTATGAGAAGACGCGTCAAAGACATTTCTTTTATTGAGAGATTGAGGGACCAACATGAATTAACCTGGATAGTGTACTGATGTATTGTTGAAACTGCTAAAATCTTACATTTGATCTATTTAGTAAGAAACTCTCGGGATTAAGGAGACAATTCCTAAATTGGATGAAATAAGACTTGTGGCACTTAGTGTGTAAAGGTAATTGTTGACGTAATCTCAAGACGCATTTGCTAAATTTAGATACACTCTGCTAACATACAAGTTTGTCAAGTAAATACTTTACAAAAATATATCTATACCTGCCTCAAGTGAATTCGATCTATTTTGGTCAAATGTTCAAGTGTATATTTCAAAACCTGTATTAAAACGAGTAATATTGTGAGTCAAACTGATATCATACACAATAATAACAATAATAACACTGCTATGGCTAGTTTAAAAAAAATAAGCGATAAAAGCGTTAATTGAAAAAATAACTTATTTTGGAAAAGGTTCATTAAATTGTGTACATTGATCTAAGCACTCTAGTAATATTAATGTTACATGATCACAACCGGTATTAATCAAGGTTATTGGCATATTATATACACTTGCAGAATCAAGTACACATTAACCATTAGTGTTTTTACTGGTAGGAAACAGTTCTGCTGTAAAACTCTTCTGGTTTAAACGACTACCGGAGATACTCTACTAGATCTATTAGTGAGTTTATAGTTTTATAGAGGATTTATTTTCTCCTAAGGAATCATGGCTATAATATGACAAAATACTCGACACCATGATTCACAAAATACGCATGCGAATCGAAATCGATTCCAGTCTACACCCCGAAGTGAGGATAGAATAACAAGGCTAATATAATTCCGTTTGTTAAGTTACTCCTATAGGGATATCTATCACATCTATGTCATTCAATAATTGCAGGCTTGGAGTATAAAATTTATCTCTAGGACCGATGTGCACAATCACCACATACTTATATCTATAAACACAAGATTTTTAAATAAAACACTTTAATAAAATAGACTTAATACTTTATAACATTCAGCAATTCATTGTAACATTAGATTATTTTTCGACAATAGCAGATTCGTAATTCAATTTGATTTGTCAAATTTAACCAAATCCCCTCGTCAGTCTAATTGTTATTATAATAGAAAAACTATGATCAACATATTCAATTAAAAAGGATACTCTATACATTAGAAAACAAAAAAACAGGAAAAGCAGGCGTTGAAATTATATATCAATTGTGAAAGCAAATTTGGAAGGCAGAAACATTTCAAAATGATTGTGGTAGAACCATTTATAAATGAAAGACAAGATACTGCATGTATTACAGAGGGATGTAAAGTTCAAGTTTTGCTGGAAAATAATATCCATCATTATCCAATTAAGGATTTTAAAGAAGTCCGAAGAAGTCATATCAGAATCACAGGCTGGTGTGTATAAGGCAAGTGTAAACAAACTATTAGCACTACGGTAGATTAGCAGTATAAATGTCTGTCTGTTTCCTAAATTTTCACGGTAATTTACCGTGAAAATTTAGGAAACAGACAGACATTTTTACTGCTGTTACCACGACTAATATACTATATATACTTTTTATAGTTTGTAGACATTTTCACTCCGAATATTTCCGGACTTAAATCATGATAGTGAGGTGGCCATGGCTTGATTGCCTTAAGTAATACGAGCTTTCTATGAAAGTGTTGATGAAGACATTAATCTGCTTTGCAGTATGAGGCGTCACGTTGTCATAGTGAAGTGATAGAAGAGGGTTAAAGATGAATGGTACAGTGATTCAACCACTCTGAACTTTTATACCATCTTCTTATCTGTGGATGTTTTGGAGGTAACTGATTGCATAATGTTTGTAATCAAAATAATTCTACAAGATTCCTCTATTAATAAATATGTTTAGAGTTGCAATACGAATCTTGGTTTTAAAGTTATCAACATTTATAAATCTGCAGTTATTTTGGACACCCTGCAACATGATGGCGAAATTCGGAGCCTTAGTTAATGTTTCTACAGCTTACAGCCTTACATGATCATTTGTTTATTTGTTTTTAATTTGTTTATTGTCCCAGATTGACTATTTTTCGACGGATTAGCTGTTTACTTTCATGTGTGTATTGGAATTATGGCTCTTTGGAGCTTGTAAATGAAAGGAATAAACAGAATAACTTTTAAGGATAAACCAAAGACAGCTTATTAAAATGCCTTCAATTCAATACAGGAAAGCCTGTAACATAACGTGCAGTACCACAAATGCGGGTTACAGCTCTTGAATGCTTTACAAATGAAAGTAATCATGTAGAAGACAAAAGCCGACGGAAGCTCTTGTGGACAAACTATTTTAAGGCAAGATTTACTTCCTGAATTGTATCTTACGATCGAAAAATACAAATTCCCTCAAAATTTCTGGAATAGTTTCAAACATATCCAACATGATGCCTTTGCAAACTAAAAATTTCACACCGTGTTATTATGATGATTGGAGCAAGGAGAGAAAAGGTTATCATTGTGTTTTTGTCTTTACAGAAGCTATCCAAACGAATTGGGTTTGTAACTCTAGACGATGCCCTATTCAACTAAAAGTATTCCTCACTTCATACCACCTGTTTGAATTACGTCAAATAGTCGTACATTCAATTTGCAAAAATTGCAACAACATATACAAATTTGAACTGGCACTTTAAAATATATTTGGAGACAAATATATTATTCAAAAATGGACTAGTGGTTCATATACTTTCCTGAGATGAAATTGTGCTAGATTATTTAGTTGTAGACTGATTTTTACCTAAGGGTATTTTTTGTTTCTGTATTACATTCACTCACTTGCAACATCAGCAGCAGTAGAATAAAATGCATAATCATAAATTCATTTTTTGTAAAGATATCAACTCCATCACAGTCAAAAATTCAATTTTCTTTCCTTTCCTTTCGTTCGTCTTTATTTCACCGCCTATGCTGTTTTTTATGTTTAGAAATAAATGTAATTTGTATTTGTATTTAGGCATTTGTAATATCAGTTTGTTGTTGTGAGTTATCTATTGATGTTAATTTTGAATTATAATGACTGTCCTATTACCCGTGAGTGAAGGAAACACCTGTTTTCCCTTAGGTTATTTGTATTATATTGATTTAAGATTGATTAGTTTGTTATTATCATCTAAGATCATCATAAACTGTCTCAAGATATCAGAAGGTAGATGGCACATTAAACTTTATGCTTTTGTGTTTAAAATGTCATTTTATTTCATAATTCACATGGATTCTACATGTAATATATGATTCCAGACTATCCGGCAACTGTTACGAGAATAACAGAATTCCCGGGAAAATTACCAATGCTGAGTTAAAGGTAAAGCTTGATAAGTGTATATGTATATAATATTTTTACATTGATGCACATGTCTAGCCATGCAAAAAAGTACATCTTAACCATGGAAATGGTGGCCACCTAGGGGTTTAACTAACCATTGACATAGATATTAGGGTATACACACCAGTAAACTCAAATAGACAGCTTTGTTTTAAAATTTAT
>JXSR01S017691.1:101176-117966 GCA_000969725.1 Ophiothrix spiculata
AAAAACATCAGAATGGACATATTTTTACAAGGACAAACTTTTAAATAAATATTACCTGGTAATGTAGAACAGAGTTGAGGAACCTTGAGTGAACGACAGTGTTTTATATGATGAAAGAAAACATAGAAAGTAGACCTTAATATTGTTACAATAATTCAATTGGATCATATGTTTGCCAAATCCTAAAAAATACCAACATTAGGCCTAATCAACATGTTGTTTACCTGGACATTACTCCAATATATTGTTGCAGTTGCTTAAAATAGCATCTGATCTAAACTCTCGGGAAATAAGTAGACATTTCCTAAATTGGATGGAATAAGACTTACAATGCTTAGTATGTAAAGGTAACTGTTGACGTAATATATTGACGCTTCTGCTAAATTTAGATACGCTCTGCTAACCTACAAGTTTGTTAAGTAATTATTTTACAAAAATATCTATACATGCCTCAAGCAGATACAATCTATTTTGGTCTTATACAACTTGTAAAAGATCAAACATTGAGATAATAATACTTGCATTGAATTTGTCGTATTTTTCACACGGTTAGGATTGTTAAAATTATGTTAGTTCAACACTTTGTTGGTGTTGATACGTCTAGACTAAAATTGTGATACTTACGCTAAATTAGGTTATCCACCCGTTTCACATCACAATGTCAGTCACCTATTAACAACATAACTGCTTTGCTCATGGCAGATATTATGCCTTGGAATCGTGCATTAATCAAATCAATTGATTAAATCCATCATAATCTCCTCGTACACAAAAAACCTTCTTCGTCCCTTTTAGTCACTGCATAAAACATAGGGACTCCTCAACAGATCATGAGATCGCATGGAAAACTCAGGCATGCAGTTCCCCTTCGCAGTTTTAATACCTCTTATGAACGAGTGAAGGCTTAAAAATGGAGGATGCTGGACGCCTTTTTAGGATTTATATATTTCGTTAGGTGAGATATTTTATAAACTTCGTATAACTGATGGTACTATAATAACGTCGCTTTCTTGGACACATTTTCCTGAGAAAAACATCAGAATGGACATATTTTTACAAGGACAAACTTTTAAATAAATATTACCTGGTAATGTAGAACAGAGTTGAGGAACCTTGAGTGAACGGCAGTATTGCTTGAAGTGTTTTATATGATGAAAGAAAACATAGGAAGCAGACCTTAATGTTGTTACTTTCTACTTTAATGTAAGCTTGAGGCTTTATTGTTTCTTTAAAATTAGCAGTACGTTATCTGTAATGCTTACTAGCCATAAAAATACATGAAAAATTCAATTTCCTTACCTTTCAAAAAGGAAGGCATGGCTTGATAATTTTTATGTTTTGAATTTATAAAACAAGTTTTATTTACATTACAAATCAATTTTTAAACTCTCTAGCGTGAAGCATTAAATTAACTTCAGTCGATTTTCAGAAGTCAAGTTATGATCCGTCAAAGGGTGTGAAATGTATAAACGCGTTCAAAGATCAGTAAGGCGACGGAAAAAAAACCAGTCTTACGGGCCCGACCGACCCTAAATTAACGTTTAGTAAGATTTTTGGTTATTTTAGATAAAATCGCCCGATCGACCGACCCCACTTGAAAAGTTCCCCTAGTATTAAAAACAGATTTTCTTATTCGTAGAAATCCTCTATTTTCTGTTGATTGCCCTAAAAATATACTGATGCATTTCTTATTTCCGATCATTTTCTTGAAATGAAACTTTGCTGGTGTTTTTTTGTGAGCAAAAGGATGTAAGTCTGTCAAAAAATCAATTTCGGCAAATTACGACTTTGAAATATATATCTTTTGCTGCTCAAAATAAAGTTTGCTGCATTTACGGCTCGTTTACAATGAACAGTCACATAATGTTTCTATGTCAGAGTTACGTCAACAAAAACGAAAGCGAATTTGATCAAAACGGTCACTGATATTTTAATAAACTACTTATATGCTTGACTTGGTGGTATCGTAAAGTAGTATCTAATTTAGTACATACGTCTAAAGATTACGTCAACAGTAAACCTTACGTGTCACGGGTGTCATTCATCCAATCCATAAAATGTATCCTCAATTACTGCTCGTGCAGCATAAACTGGGCTACGTTTGTGTTGCATGAAAATTAGAGGTCGCATTCTTGCAAGAGTCTGAAACCAGTATACATTTTCGAGAGTTTAACATTATATCTACAGATTTAAATATATATCGGTCGAGAGAAACAAGAGGTTTTCACTACGTTTTGGTTGATATTGTACACATTTCCAATGTGAAGTCCGATTTTTCGGCGAAATTGACCCTTTTCCTTCTTCATCATGTACTTTTCCTTGACCTCTCTTACTCTGAGTGGGTTGACAAAAATTTCCCGATGACTAACTTTAGGTGCAGACGATGATGTTTCTGAGGTAGGCGATTAATTGTTGCTGCTCAGTGCATGGGATCAAACATATTACTGCAAAAACGGCATTGTCCAAATAAATGGAACATGATTTTTGTTTTTGATACATTTTGATTTTTAAAGATATTTGGATTGGAACCATATGAAAAAGTCCATATATAAAACAAAACCCCCCCCCCCCCACCCCTAAACAAATAACCTCTATTACAGAGTGTCACAAGTTTAATTGATCCGACTTATGCGATTAACTATCAATCCCAAGGGTTTCTTATACAATTAGAGAGTGGTAGAACCATTGATTGCTTAGTGGCCAGTGTGATATTTATAAGACACTACATGTAGCATGCATTTGACAAATAAATAATATGAAACCAAAATCAGGTGAGACTGCTCTTTTTATTAAATCGAGCAAATAACAAAGCTCATAACTTAAAAACGCGTTCAAATATATCAGCACTATCGATCATTAAAGGTATTTGTCCTGAAATGTTTTTTCTTTAACATTCTTAATCCGAACAACAGGCCATGTTTTGATTGTGATAGTTGGAGAGAAATCTGCCATATATTTCTGAATTATGCATTATATTTGTCTTTTCTTTTTATCATTTTGATATGTAAGAATTGACGTTTCTTTAACAGTTCAACAGCTGTCTTTTCATGGGGTAAGGTTACCAAATTTCATCAATATCATCAACCATATACTTCCCTGTGTTCTGCATGTATGTGTGACTTTAAATAAATGTACTAAGGATACTCGAATAAAAATATTATGCCTCTATCTATTTCATATCTACTTCTAAAATGATTTACTGTAAGGTTTATTATCAAAGCAGTGTTAGAAGTGTTAGAAATATTATACATATGATACAAACCAACACACAGCAATTTAAACGTTCAAAAACTGGCTATCAAATTTATTATAAGGGAAAAACAATTCTGTAAAGCCTAAAGGCCTTAGGCAACATGCATATTTTCAGGCGTTTTACGCATACTTTTTCATGCACTTCCTACGTACGTCTGTGTACTATGACTTTACGCTGGTTCAGCTAGAGATCAATTCAATTTAAAGAAATATGTTCTAAGCCCATGCGTTTTTTAAATACCTAGATTGGAAAAGAGGTGAAGGTACAGTAACTGCCCACATATTTTTGGTAAAGGATTATATATTTTTTTGAAACTAGTTAAAACTGCTTCGGGCCTCTGTAATATAATGAAAATGACTAGTATATGAAAACTGGTATATCAGCAAATGAATGGAACATATAGAAAAGGGTAATCTGTGAAAACTAGTGAAAACTAAATAAAGAAGTTGATTGGAAAGAGGACAAGGGCAACTTCTAAAAAACCCAAAGGTATTTTACCCAGGTTTTGGCCATATAACGACTCTACAATTTTTTATAATGATAAATCCACCTTGGATTTTCATGAAAACCTGTATACAAGAATTCCAGATATGTAGACAATCCGAAAACCTTCTTTCTAACTGTGAAATTTTCTACTTTTTGTACGCGAGTATATACGCATGTCAGTGTACATTGAAGCAAGCGAATAAAGAATCAAATCACTGATGTTAAAAAACGTACGCATGAAAATATGCATGTGTAATACTGCCTTAAAATAGCAAAAAGTAAAATGCTTATACAACATGTTTTTTGCTAATCATATCTGTAGTTAACATGTGCGTCTAGAGATTCTGTAAACAAATTACCTTGCAAAATGTCACAAGTTCAATTCATCAGACTAATGTCATTTACTTCCCATTTTTCCCAGGAGTTTTTTCACCGCCCATTTTACATTAGTTTCAAATCACTAGCAACCACTAAAACATCTAGATATTCATGTTGAAACTAATATTTGGAAACGATAGCTCTTTTATTCTTTCTTTTTCTTTTTTCGTTTTGTCACTTTACGTCTACTTTCATCTTATGATTTAAATCAATAAAAACGAAGTTAAAATAAGCTACATATAAATCTTTAGTTCTTATAAGTTGTTATTTTTCCATCGTGCTACCGTTCACAAATGTCTTCCTGCACTCAAACTTGCTGTATGTCGTAACCCTCGTCTAACCAGGAGGAGGTTGGTTGGAGTTGATGACACACCACTAATGTTGTTTCCCTGCTGCATAAAAACGCAAAAGCAACAGACCCCAGGCATGTGAGTAATCTCTTTTACATCCTGTGATGTCATTTTGATGAAAAAATAAGGGGTGTACCACCTAAGGTGGGGTTATGGTAAGCTGTCAAAGTTTGAATGTGAGTAGGGGGGATTGGTGAAGCCCCGGAAAATTCTAAAGTCGCCATTTTGTAGAAACAAATGCATTAATGTATGTTAGAACTATCATTTTACTTCTTTATTAGCAAAACAAAACCCGACGAAATCTCGTTAGTTAGAACTTTTATAGCAAAATGTTGATTTTGGTGGCCATTTTAGGCAAAACTCCGATACGAAAGAGCTTTATGACGTCATGATAACGTAACGTATCGGCAGATTTTTGCGATCTTGATATCTTTGGATAGGTGAGGATCATTCCTCTCTATTGATAGCAATACCAAGTTCATAGGATGTTTCGTTAAAAAAAATAAGGGGTGCAACTTAGTTAGACGTGTTAAAAAAATAGCCTGGTTTGACAAGAGGTTACTGACGACTGTTCACATTGTTTAGGTTTTCGCCAACGAAACCCAACTTGGTACTTGGTACCAATTAAGCTGAAAGAAGCTTATCTTTAACATGGCTCCAAGATGTTTTTTAAATTCAGTTTTGAATGCAGGAGGAAGACCGGAGCACCCGGAGAAAAACCTGCGGAAGCGAGCATGGACTGAAAACCAAATGCACATAAAGCGCCGGGCGCGGGATTCGAACCCGGGACCTCATTGGTGCAAGGCGAGGTAACTACCGGTGCGCCAACCCGCTACCCCTGTATTGAAAGACTTGTTCAAATATGTTTGTTTGATTTCAAATGTGTACATAGTACAATGTATTTCAAATCTTTGTATAGGGTTTAATACTTTTATAAGAATGTACTGAACAAAATAACAAATTTATGAATAACAGATAGTGATTTTAAATTAAGTTTTTGTAGCAATCATATGTATTATGTGATTCATGCAATACAGGCAGACGTCTATTGGTGCCACATCCTCGCCACTTGAGGATTATCTTAGAATATTGAAAAGTAAAATACGTTTATCCATTATGAAAAGAAAGTGTGGAATGACATTTGACTACAATGCAATCGAGAACGTCTTTTGTGAGAAGACGAATCAAAGACATGTCTTTTATTGAGATATTGAGGGATCAACATGAATTAACCTGGATTGTGGAACTGCTGAAAACGTACATTTGATCTATTTAGTAAGAAACTCTCGAGAATAAGGAGACAATTCCTCAATTGGATGAAATAAGACTAAAAGTAATTGTTGACGTAATCTCAAGACGTATTTGCTAAATTTAGATACACTCTGCTAACATCCAAGTTTGTCAAGTTAATATTTTACAAAAATATATATACCTGCCTCAAGTAGTCTGCCAGCCAACAGCCAATATTATGCTTAAAAAAGTTTTGTGGGCAAAATTTGTTACAGCTTTCCATCCATGTGGAATTATATCCTTAAGTGGGTACAATGGTTGGATGCAGTCTTTCTTCACGACCTTGATTTTCATTTTAACCCTGTTTTATTTTTTTCGTTTTTGTTATACTGTCCTCAGTTTGACCTCCGTGGTTGTGTTTAAATTAAGATTTTGCTCGCGCCTTCAGCGCTCGCAAAATCGCTGGCCTCCGGCGGAAGTCTCGCTTCGCTCGCCTTTCGCCTCCGGTCATGTTTCGCGTCTTCGGCGCTCGATGTTAGTGATTATTAACAAATCGAGTCTTTGGCAAATACTAAGTTGGATGGTTAAATCATTTGTTGATTTAGTGGTCAAAATGACCCCAAATAGCCAAAAATCATGAAAAGGGTTTTTTTAAAAATCAGTTTTTGGCCCCAAATTATACTCATTCAAAATCAAATCATTTATTTAGGTAAATCGAATCACAAAAACATCTGCCTACAGTATTATGGGACTTAACTTTCTTTTTGTGATTAAATTTGACAAAAAAAAAAGGTTAAAAAGGTCCAGAAATGACATTTAGTGATCTTGATATATGCCTTCAATTCTTGCTCCAAATTTTGTTAAATGAGAAAAATTACCTTGTATGATAATTTTGTGCCAAAAATGAAGTAGCATTAAACTTGATGTCTTTTTTGGCCATAGTTGACCGAATTTGGGAGAAAAATGCGGAAACACGCCAAAAAAAAAAAAAGGTTTAAAACTGTAAACATTTTTTTTATTAAGTCTGTATACAATATAAGTGCTATATAACAGCCAAAAAAGGACCACTTCCTTTGCACCCCCTGTAGTCAACCAAACCAACTTCTTTAGGTTCCTTATATATGACCCTCAAACACAATCCGGATGTTCCCCAAAATAAAACCTGGCCTCAAGCGAGAAATCCAAGATGGCCGCCAAATTTCCCGCCAAAATATTATATTTTCAATAAAATGGCCTAAAAGTATCTTGAAAACACTTAATGTTCAGAATTATTATCAGGAAATGGCTTCTTGGGCTATAACAAATACATCTCTGACTTCAAATTATATCACATGGATATTTCAAATTCAAGATGGCCACCAAAATGGCTGCCAAAATAGCCGATTTTTATTAAAATCGAACAAAGCGGCCTTTAGACTGCCTAATATGATAACTTGCCCCCGAATTATATTTATAGCTTGTATCAAAATCAAAATGGCGCCTGTTCTGAGATCCAAAATGGTCGCAAAAAATGTGCAAAAATGGGTTAGAGGCACTTTAAAACAGTAAAAAAAACATCAAATGGGAACAAAGGATGTGGTCCTGGCTCCCCGACTCTTATATGACACTTATATTGTAGACTTAATTTCGCTCATATGTTCATGTATATATTTCAAAACCTGTTATTCAAACTAATATCATACACAATAATAATAATAATAATAATAATAATAATAATACTGCTATGGCTAGTTTTAAAAAAACAATAAGCGATAAAAGCATTAATTGGAAAAGAACTTTTTTTGGAAAAGTTTCATTTAATTGGGTACATTGATCTAATATTAATGTTACATGATCACAACCGATATTAATCAAGGTTATTGACATATTACATTTACAGAATCAAGTGTACACATAAACAATATTAGGGATTTTACTTGCAGGAACTACTGTAACAGTTCTGCTGTAAAACTCTTCTGGTTTAAACGACTACCGGAGATACTCTACTAGATGTATTAGTGTGTTTATAGTTTTATAGAGTATTTATTTTCACCTAAGGGATCATGGCTATAATATGACAAAATGCTCGACACTATGATTCACAAAAATACGCAAGCGTATCGAAATCGATTCCAGTCTACGCCCCGAAGTGAGGATAGAATAACAAGGCTAATATAATTCCGTTTGTTAAGTTACTCCTATAGGGATGTCTATCACATCTATGTCATTTAATAATTACAGGCTTGAAATATAAAATTTATCTCTAGGACTGATATGCACAATCACCACATACTATAAACACACGATTCTTAAATAAAGCAATGTACGAGGGTCATTCAAAAAGTTCTACCTGTTGTATCATAACTTTTGTTCTAATAAGGGTAGCTACTTAAAATTTGGCAAAAATATAGTTAAGAATTTTCCCTACACATGGTGCAACAATCATATTAATATCTTATCTAGATTTCTGTAATTGTCATTAAAATCACAGAGAGTTTAGTTATACCGGAAACGGTCAAAATATGTGCAACATTTTAAAAAGTGGCTCAAATACAGTGAATTATGATTGTTACACCATGTGTAGGTGACATTATTAGCTACATTTGTGTCAATTTTCAAGTAGCCATCTTTAACAGAACAAAAGTTATGATACAACAGGTAGAACTTTTTGAATGACCCTCGTACTTAAATAGACTTAATACTTTAAGCAGGTAGTATTTAAGAATTCAGCGAATCATTGTAACATTAGATTATTTATCGACAATAGTATATTCTTAATTCAAATCCCCTCGTCAGTTAATTGTGATTATAATAGAAAAACTATGATCAACATATTCAATTAAAAAGGACACTTTATAAATTAGAAAAAAAAGAAACATTTCAGGATGATTGTGGTAGAACCTCTATAACACCTATCTATAAAATGAAATACACGATTTACTGCAGATGTATTACAGAGGGATTTAAAGTTCAAGGTATGCTGGGAAAATAATAACCATCATTATCCAATGGAAGTCTGTAGAAGTCATATCAGAATCACAGGCTGGATTCTTCCCTATAAGGCAAGTGTAAACAAACTATTTACACTACAATAGATTACCGAGAAAATTTAGGAAACAGACATACATTATTTTATACAGCTGTTACCACGACTAATAGGCTAGATATACATGTACTTAGTCATTTTTGTAGTTTGTAGACATTTTCATTCAGAATTTTTCTCATAGTGATTGGTTTTTAAGAATGGTCTAAACTTTTATTCTGAATGAACATTTTCCATGTACAATTTCACCATTGTGTAAATCATAACCATCATTGCAAAAAGAGAATTGGTTACCATGAATAGATCAATGCCGTAGAACCAATATCAAACATTATACTACCTATCAGTAAGTACTTTAAAATGCACAATTGGATGAAAAATAGGTCTCCATTTAATATAGAATGAACATTCTCATACAGAAATAACAGTTTACTCCATTGTAGAAAATTTACACCAATGATTAAATTCTGAATAAAAATGACTACAACAATGACAAAGTATATCTAAGTCTTAACTTAACACAACAAACGGGTGTGCAGAATGATACTTAGTACATTTGATTTCCTACAAGGATCGTTAAACTGCGAAAATTCTTATATATATATATGGGCAGTGGCGTAACCAGAAATTTTCAGTTGAGGTGGCGAGCAGGGGCAAGTCAATTTTGCAGGTGGGGGGAAGACTTTTTGTTCAGACACCAAAAGGTACAGCCAAAATTTTTCATGTAGCAAATCATCAAAATTTTGCAAAACTAACCCAGAAAAGGATTAAATTTTGCACAGTTACATTACTTATGTACTATATATTGAAACTCTGTACTTTTCTTGATTTCATTTGGGGGGCAGACATTTTTTCTGGGGGGCTCCCCCCCCCTGGTTACGCCACTGGACTGTATATCGTGCGGTGATTGATTTACACTGCATTTTGAACGACACATGTTGCCCTGCAAGTTGTATTACACGACCTGATTGAAGCTAAAGGGTGTTCAAAAATTAAATGTACATTTTTAAATGTTAACAATTTGTAAAACCAAGATTTGCAGACATTTTTTTCGATAGAAGAGACTTGTAGAATGTTTTTGGTACAAAGCATGATTCAATGACTAATCTAAAAAAATCAGTTTTTAACGTAAATTATGTCAATATAAAGAGCCCACTTTTTGATACCGAGAGAATGGCTGATATGTTTGGGAGGGATAAATGTTTGAAGACTTTCATAAATATTTTAATGGCCTAGACACCGATAAGGTATAATAATAATAGTGTTCATAAAAAGATGTTTCAGTAAGGTATTGTCCTAATAATTTATACAATGCTCATTAACTGGTGTTTTTTTTTCATTTGTCAAAGTTTACCCTATGTCAAGATTGATTGCCTTTTGAAGGTTGCACAGTAGCATTACCACTTAACATGCTTTACAAACATACCAACGTTACACTTAATACAATATAATGCATTTTAAAATAACTCCTTTTTCAAGACCGAGCTACCTAGTATTTTAAAATATGTTATACATCATCATGATCATCATCATCGGTCGTCCGTGGACGGAATGGAAGAAGGACTGGCTACATGTTCGGACCAGATTTCCCTGTCCTGCATAATACATTGGATCTCTTGTATATCTAGGTTGAGATCACTCTTGATGGTGTCAGTGTACTGAAGGGAACTTCTGCCTCTATCAGTGATTTCCCACCGGAGTCCAGAAAATCAAGCGAGAGATGGGTTGGTCGGTGGTGCGGATGCAGTGTCCAGCAAAACATAAACGGCGTTGCCTGATTGTTGAAGATATTGGAGGGATATCACCATATACTGTGATGTTTTGATAATGACCCTTCCAACTGATGTTGAGTACTCTCCGTAAAAGTTGAGTGTAGCACCCGATTATACGATCTTCCATTTTCTTGCTGATTGTCCAAGTTTCTGAGCCGTACAACAAAATACTTTCGACGCAGGCTTTGAAGAATCTGATTTTAGTCCTACGGTCAAGTGAGGATTTCCAGATCTTGTGGAGTTTATTGCAGGCGATCCATGCTCGTGCTTTCCTGCATTTGAAGTCATGGAGAGAATCCGGGATATACGAATCTAGGTATTTGATTTCAGGTAAATTTTCCAGTTCAACTTCTTTGATGGTCTTAACGAAGGCCGATGATGGAATATTTATCAGAAGGGTTTTAGTTTTCCCCTCATTCAAATGTAGACTCAACACTCTGTAACAGGATTTCTGCTTTGCTAATAGATTATGCTAAGAGAGCTATACCATCTGCGAAATCGAGATCATGAAGTCGGATTTCTGGATGTCGTCTGCTTCTTCTGGACTCCAACATATGTTTTACAGATTTCTCTTGGGGCGTTCGTACGACGTTCTACGAATCGGTCAAAACAACTGATCGCAGCTTGTTTGTAAGGCGTTTGCGACCAGTCGTAAGGGTATTTTTTAATCTGTTTTAAAAACAAAACTCATTTTCGTCAAGGGGAAATACATCTATTAACATTGCCAAGAAAAGAAATTTCATAAAAATTAACATTTGTCAGATATTTGTAAAAAATATACTTATTCTTGCGAGCGCCGTGCGAACGTCGTACGAGCCTCATTCTTAAAGGAGTCGTACGAGTCTTTTGATCGTACGATCATTGTGACCTTAGCTTTACACGATCGTTTGTTTAATTGTTTTTAATTTGTTTATTGTCCCAGTTAAACTATTTTTCGACAGATTAGCTGTTATAATTCATGTGTGCATTGGAATTATGGTTCTTTGGAGCTTGTAAGTGAAAGGAAAAAAGCGAAGAACTTCCTAAGGATAAACCAAAGACCTGTAACATAACGTGCAGTACCACAAATGCGGGTAACAGCACCTGAATGCTTTACAAATGAAAGTAAACATGTAGAAGACAAAAACCATGGAAACCATGGAAAGCTCTTGTTGGCAAACTATTTAAGAGCAAGATTTTCATTCAGAATTGTATGTTACGATCGAAAAATACAAATTCCCTCAACAATTCAGGAATAGTTTCAAACATGATGCCTTTGCAAACTAAACATTTTACATCGTGTCATTATGATGATTAGAGCAAGGAGAGAAAATGTTATTATTGTGTTTTTATCTTTACAGAAGCTATGCAAAAGAATTGGAATTTAAGAATTTGTAATTCTAGACGGTGCCCTATTCAACTAAAAGCATTCCTCACTTCATACCACCTGCTTGAATTACGTCAAATAGTCGTACATTCTCTTTGCATAAATGACAACAACATATACAAATATGAACTGGCACTTTAGAATATATCTGAAGGCAATTATATTATTTAAAAACGGACTAGTGGTTCATATTCTTTTCTGAGACGAAATTGTGCTAGATTATTTAGTTGTCGACTGATTGTTAACTAAGGGTAATTTTGTTTCGGTATTGCATTCACTAACTTGTAACATCATTAGCAGTAGAATGCATAAAATGCATAATAATAAATATATTTCTTGCAAAGATATCAACTCCATCACAGTTAAAATTCAATTTTCTTTCCTTTCCTTTTGTTCGTCTTTTTTTTCCTTTTCTTTTTTTGAGAGGGAACATCCCATCCACGTGGAATTTAAGAGAAGACATGTTCTCCGCCTCCCCAAACCGCTTCCGCCGCCTATGCTGTTTTTTATGTTTAGAAATAAATGTAATTTATATTTGTATTTATGCATTTATAATATCTGTTTGTTGTTGTAAGTTATCTATTGATGTGAATTTTGAATTATTATGACCGTCCTATATTACCCGTGATTGAAGGAAACACCTGTTTTTCCTAAGGTTATTTGTATTATATTGATTTAAGATGGATAAGTTTGTTATTGTAATCTAAGATCATCATAAAATGTCATAGAGATATCAGAGGGTAGATGGCACATTACGCTTTATGCTTTTACTGTCATTTACATGTCATTTTATTTCATAATTCACATGGATTCTACATGTAATATATGATTCCAGAATATCCGGCAACTGCAGAATTCCCGGGAAAACTAACCAATGCTGAGTTAACGGTAAAGCTTGATAGGTGTATATGCACATGTTTTAACCATGGAAATGGTGGCCACCTAGGGGTTTAACCAATCATTGGCATAGATATTAGGGTATACACACCAGTAAACTCAAATAGACAGTTTGTTTTGAAATTTATGTAAATTACGTTTAGATAATACAGTATAGTAGTGGATATCTAAAAATCCGAGATAAGTCTATTTGTAGCAGGACATTTTGAGACAAGTGAAAAGCAAAAAAATTCAAACAACTCCAATACTTTCCAAATCCTTTAAAGCCGTTTGAGAGTAAAAAATCCATGCACATATTACAAAATTATTGTATTTTGCTATCTAATGCACATTCCCATTCTGAGGACATCTAGTTGCAAAAAATGTACATTCTCATTCACATTTTTTGTTCTCTTTTATTATTCTACAATACTAAACAATAACTTTATAGAACGTTTTAAAATTGAAATTTCACATTTAACATTAGATTTTAGCTTAACTAAACGCTAATGTGGTATGATGCATGTTTAATCAAGATTATATTGTATCTTTTGTGGCTTTGTATTTAGCCATAATTGAAGTCATATCTGTAGAAAAATAAACTGAATGCAAGTTAGAGAATTACAAATCGAAATCACGTCTTATACGATCAACGCAGAACAGTCAAAGGTTTGTGGTGAGCACAAAAGGTGACATACAATACCGTATTTTATAACATTCTTAATAATATTATCAAATTTACATATATATCTTATAAAATTAAAATAAAAAGATACAAAATACCCCTTAAATTGCAAATGAGAATACTAATAAATTCAATAACACTCTGAAGCAATTGAATTAATATAAGAATCATTGAATTTACAGACTAGCAGTCAAGCAAAATGATTAGTGCTCAAATATCACTATTTACTCATCTTTATACTTTATAAGAATAATACAAATAAAACAAGAAATATGTATATATGACTTTGCATTTTGGCAATGTAAACATTTTATACACCGACACTCGTGTCTTGGATATAAATTGCAACGTGAAATTATTGTTTATTTTCACAAAATTACCAAAGGGTTAAATATTATTTTCATATCTGATTTAAGAATAATGTGCTGAACTAAAAACTTAATATATCAATTTACATGTATTGAATCGTAGTCGAATTTTCACATGATTTCATACATGTTTCACAATATATTTTCCAGAAATGGTAATAGCTATATAAAACTTTTGTCTGATAGTACATTACCTATACGAACAAAGATGTAAAGTAGAGCACATAATGCTATTAACCGAAAATACTTAAAAGATTTCTTCATTACTAAAATTGGGGGGAAGTTCTAATTGACACCATGATCATTTGACAGGCAAAACAGTAATAACAATGAACACTAATCATGAGCAAACTTTTCTCGTACATATTATTTGGAAGTGTAACGAAAACAAGAAAACAAAATATCACGCTTGTGTTTTTGTTTTTATTCAGGTTGGTCCCCATTCCGTGTTCATGACAAAGTCATAGAACGCCAGGTTATGCAACAATATCGAGCCTGGATAGTCAATAATGAACAAACAAAGCATCATGTTGGCCAAAGGCCACTCTCAGTCCAACTTAATAACAAATGATGTACATTTTACTCTTAGCATTTTTCGAGAGTAAAGAAACTGGAAAATTGTATCTATTACCCGATGCAAAGGCGGTTTGAATGAGATGCATCTCTGAGAAGAAAAATAACAAGATTCAGAATAACTGACGTAATCTCCCTACATTCATTTACTGCCTGGAGATTGTCTGTGGTAGCATCACAAGAAGCGATGAAATGTGCAACTGATATGGAATGATTTGCATTCAAGTTGACTTCCATATTTTGGGAAATTTGATAATGCATAAATGTGTCATTAGCAAAATAAGAGTAAAATAAGCAACAATGTACGCTTGAATGGAGAGGAGAATGTAATGTATTGGACATGGTATAACATTTGTTATACATTTTGATTTATAATAAATATTATAATTTATCTGTAAGGATCAATTCAATTTGAAGTATGTGTGAAAAACTAATAAAAACAAATCACAATTAAAATATTGTTTGCGTCTTTTTTGTAGGCCAGATTCGCAATTGTATTTTTTTTCATTCTTTGCAAACGTATCTATTTACATTTATAAATGAAGAAAACTACACAAGCCGTACAGCAACGAACACGTGGCTGTATCTTGTGTTAAGATGCTATATCAACACGCCTTCTTTATTACCTTTACTCTTAAAATACCATGGGCACAAATATCCTTGATTTAATATAGGCTCACTGTGGTGTTCTACATTTCCAGGTAATACTTAATTCTGAGGTTGCCTACAAAAAGGTAATTTATACAAATGCACTATATCCGTTTTCTCTGCTAGCATCAAAAATGCCACTGGGCCCGGATTCTATTGCAGCGTCTTGTTATTCATACCACAGTTCTCTTAATAAAATCACTTACACAATACAAATCTTTTTTGTAATTATCAGTGACAAGGTTTGATACGATCATGTTTTTTTTTCGCTTTTTCTTTTTCCTGATGAATGGAAACACATTCTCAAAGGTTCAAACCAAAATACAAAGTCAAATATACAACTGTTTTCAAAAAATAAATTTACTTTAACAATGTGGGTATAACTTGTGGACAGCATTAGTATTATTAACAACATCACACAATGACACATTGCTAAAGTTGACATTAACGAACAAGGAAAAAACAGTCTTGTATAATTTAAAAAAAATCAGAAAAATCAAATTCATTTCGGAGAGTAGAGAATATTAATATCTTTTGTTTGTGTGTTTGTGTTTCAAGTATTTTGCGTCAAAGTTATGTACATTTAATGAATGTCGGTATGTAAGATGGGCATTGGACATAATTCCGAATAGATATAGCGAATTTGAATACCAAAACAAATTGCAAGGTGGTTTTGTTTTAACACTTAAGTGGGCAAGGTCCTTCACATGCCCGTTAGTGGTCAAGGGGTGGGGGGGGGGGGTCCATATGGACCCAACCCCGAAAGAGCGCTTTTGCGAAGGAATTTTACTTTGAAACTCTGGTCACAGGTAAAGTACCTCAAAAGAACTATAACAAAGAAAATAAATCGAAAATCGGACAAACCGTTTCAAAATGGCGCCAAAACAAATTTTGCCGTGTCGCGTCAAAATTTTCCCGCCAAAAAATTGAAAACTCACTTCCCAATGGAATTTTTCGATAAATGCTTATCTATGCTAATAAGCATAAGAAGGGGTGGGTCGATTTGAATTGTTTTGCCACCAAGTGGGTATAGTAAAATTGGACAAATACATAGAGGAACGGTGAAAAATTGCTTCGCGTTTTCGCGCTAACGCGCAAAAACCAAATGTTGGGTCCATATGGACCCCCCCCCCCCTTGACCACCTAAGTGTTAATGAAGCGTTGTCCAGTTTTCTTATTGTCCATTCTGCATTTCGGTGAACTGTTTTTTTTTGTTTATTTACAAACCTTTGCAGATTTTTTTTTTTCATGTGTACTAAAAGAAAAAAGTAAGTTATTTTTGTCTAATCTAAGATCCCCAAGTCAAATAAAACATCCCTCTAATACCAGCCTCAGTATTCTTTTACACTACATGAAAGAATGTTGTTCCACTAATCTAACATGTCTCAAGTAATGTAAATGGAGGAAGTCTACAACTTAGTTGAGATTGTTATTTTTATTCCGTGGAATATGCACAATGTAAAGTATTCGTCGATTCCTATATAATGTTTAATCATCCACGACACTTGTCTAAAACAAAAATAAATAAAACAATTACAAATACAAAATAGTTGTCGTAATTGAACTAACTAAATCTTCCTTTTTCGCCATTTCTAAAAAGTATTCTGATGATGGTTATGGATATGAGGCTTGTGTCATACACTAGCACTTTGGGCTGCGTACCACACGGGAAAGTTTGCGCGCAACGTTGTGAATAATAAGCATGATATCTAACTTCAAGGAAAACATATTAAAGGAATATTATGTAAAATGGAATGTGTAATATCTTTTGAAAATATAAATC
>JXSR01S017696.1:7248-19937 GCA_000969725.1 Ophiothrix spiculata
CATAGGCCTATATCAAGAATATAAAATGGTTTGATACCTATCTTTACTGTTTATTATCTTTATTATTGTCTTTATTGTTTCATGTTGGTTTGTTGAACACCCCTATTATGCAGGTTATCAATTTGATATAATTCATTACATTTCACATTGCTTAAAAACATGGGTATGTATTTTCAGAGGAAATCCCGGGTGTATTTAGAGCTGCCCATTATATGTCCGCATTTCTAATGATAATTATCAGCTTTTTGACAAACAGTTGTGTGTTTTGTATCGCCTTGTCCTTGCTTGCTAACATCACTGTCTAATTATGATGTAGCCTATTTTATATCACTGTCCGTGCTTAGTGTACTTTTTACCCTGAAAATCCTGATCCTTGTTTAGGGTATTGTGATAAATATCAGGAATCCTAGATTAGGTTTTTTTAGATAGCCAATTAACACGCATGATTACAAGTTCCACAGATGAGTGCCACCACCCCATCCCACCCCATCCTCAGCCCCGGGACAAAACTAGTGGTCACCTCTAATAATAATCAAGTATAAGTTACATCTACATGACACATTAAAGGGCAAAGGAAATGAAGTGATAGACCTACTCCCAAGTCTTTTTAGAACATTCCATTTCCCAAAACAGGGCCATAAAAAGAACACAATGGGCCGTGCGTCACAAATAGGTCCTTCAAATATCATGGATCTGTTACATCAGTGGTGGGCAACCTTTTTACCACCGGGGCCAAAAAAGGAGTACTGATTTTTTCGCGGGCCGCAGACCGCCACACGTCCACATAATTATATTTAAATTCAAGGTCTATCTATATTGCTCTACAACTGACATTAATAAGTCCGAATTTCGGAAAGCGAACTTTTACATGGGTTCATGAAGGCTTAGAAAATATCCGGGCTCACTCTAACGTGATGGTCGATAATATCATGCCTCAGTAATACCCCCTTTTTTGACGAATATAACACACCAAAAATTTAACTTTACAACTGATATTAAGAAGTATTATTTTACCAAAATGACAAAAATTAACACTCCATGAGAGACCCGTCTTTTAGGAGTAGGCCTACTAGATAGATACTATACTATCGGCAAGGTTCAATTGAACACACGCCGGATGTTCCCCTTTTTTGGGTAAAATGTTATACTCAATGTACCCCCATTTTTGATCTCTGAGAGGCATACGTACGTCATTTTAAAATTTGAGTGCCCTAGGGAGTTAGTGTTCAAGAAGGTTCCAAATACCCTGACACTTCGCAAGACTGTTAAAAATTATTCCTATGGGAAATGAGTTTAAGCTTAATATTATAAACTTGCTGAGATGAAAAAATCACCGCACAGTGGCTACCACTATTGTTTTTAGGGCTACCAGATAGTTTTTCTTTGGGGCTCTGGCGGGCCGCACAAAAAAGGTAGGCGGGCCGCATACGGCCCGCGGGCCGTAGGTTGCCCACCACTGTGTTACATATTACCCTAAAATATTGAAAAAACATGCATTTTTGCTAAAACTTCTTTACGTATTTAGTAAAGTTTGGTATCATATGAAAGGTCTATTTATGTACAAAAAGTGAACTTCTCATGATTTTAATTAATAAAGTTATACTTGAAAAAGCAATCAGGGAACACGATGGATCGGGTGGAGGCGGCGACGGTGGAGGCGGCGCGCATAGGATTACATGCAAAAGTGTAAAAAAAATAAATGATTTATAAACACTTGTATTATTAAAAATAAAAATGCTGGGATCATAATTTTTTGAATATACTTCAATGAAATATGTATAATGCTGTTAAAGCATGTATCGAGTATTGACAAGTCATCCAAAGTTTGTTGTTTCTCAATGGTTTATATGTGGGTAATTTTCGCTATACATTACTGTACAAAACATGCATTTACACTTTAAATCGACATATCTTTTGACTTAGTCGACGTAAATGGTAAAAGTTATACATTTTTCAGAAGGAAATTTGTCGAAGAATCCAATTATGTGATTATTTTTTAGGTGGTGTATACATGAAAAATCTTTTGACCGATAAATGGCTCAAAAATTAATGAGTCGTTTCATAGATTTTGACCATCCTCAATATTTATTTTGACCACAATGAAATTGGTCACCAAATGAATTATTTTATGGACGGCTATCATTACATCCTTCAAGTGATGTTTTTGTCATCTGGATACACCTTTCCCCAACAAAATCTCGTTGTGCCAAGTTGGTTGACCAAAATGCACTTTTATTTTATTTTGCACCCTATATACTTTTAACCCATCCCTAAAAATTAGACTTATTCAGGTAAAATTGAAATCCTCGGAAAGTAAAGCATAACTAACTTTGTAGGATTTAAGTGTATTTATTCAGGGTTAAGTTCCGTTGAATACAAATTGGCATGGTTTTACCAATGTTTTTGTGTGAAACAAAAAATATGACCAGTTAATGACTTACGTCCAATAGCTTTGACATCATTTGTGTTATATTGATTTTTAATAAACATTAATGAATAGAGCTCTATTCAATTCATCCTTCTAATCATCCCAATTTCAAAGCTAAATCTTTGCCACAACCTAACTGCCAAGTGCCAGGATAACCCATGTTAATTATCAGTATACCACTGAAAACAAAGTTACATATAATTATGAAATACATTGTTTTAGATTCCATAACTTCTCACCTTTATTTTAATGTAAACTTGAAATTTTATTTCCTTTGCCCTTTAAAGACCTCGGTCAATAAGCTTTATTGGAATTTAAATTGAGACTTTTTGATGCAAATGTGAAATTTCACGGTTGAATCAGGTATCGCTAGACATCATAAATTAAGCCCTTAATGTTTTGAAGTAATATTTATAACATTCATCATTCATGAACTAAAACATTCGATGTGAATATACATTTTACTTAATGTGCATGGCGCCTGTCACTTTACATCAAAAATTCAATACATGGTTTATCGTTATTATATTGTCTCGTAACATATTCTACCATGTTTTGCAATTTTTTTCAGATAATTGAAATTTCTCCGAATTGGTTTGAATAAAACATTTCAACATACTGATAGAGATGTGATTACACATATAGTGACGTCAAGGCCATTACACATAATATGACAATTCTTCCATTTTGGCACAAATGTTGAGTTTACCTTACAAGTTTTGAAGCCGAAAGCTAGCTCTAAAAAATCGAGCTATTTGGAGTTATTTTTTGTAAAACAAATGGCCGACAAAATGCTCTATTTTCGGCATTAACAAGCTTGGCGTGTATGTCTGACAAAAACTTCGAGCAGAATCGTACAAGCAAGCGACAAAATTGGAAAGGACAGGAAGAACGAGAGATCTGCAAGACAGGAAACACTTGGAAAACGCAGACAAGTGTGGCAAAAAGATGTGCAAAAAGGTGTCGATAATCGCTGAAATTGTTTTTTTTACGACTATTGATCAAGACCTTTCACATTTTTTGTACTTCGAATCATACAATCTTATTTATGCTTAGGGTTATGATACGTATTATGGAATTACAAATGATAATTTAGAATTGTAACACTTACGTGACTATTATATTTTCACTCCCGTAAGTGTCTAACGGAGGGGAGGGTCCTAGGACCCCCTTAAGAAAATCACTTTCGCATTGTAAAACTAAATACGTCTGTATTAAGTGTACGAATATCAGTATTGGACATTTAAAGCTATGATCACAATGATTCTACGAACAAAAGATTCGTACGAAACTTTTAAGAATAAGGTTCGTACGGCGTTCGCAAGAATGGGTATGTTTTTGTACACATTTCTCACAAAATGTTGATTTTTATGAAATTTCCTTTGAGGGCAATGTTATTAAATGTTTTTTCCATTTCCGAATATGAGTTTTATTTTAAAGATAGATCAAAAATACCCTTACGAATGGTTACGGCCGAGCAGTCAAAAACAGTCAAAACACACTGTTTCGTACGAACGTTATACGAATGCCACACGAACATCGTGCGATCAAAAACTGTTCTTAAGTTCGCAGCCTGGTCAATAGTCATGTAAAAGATTTGGTCACGAATGCCTTGCGAATACCTGTACCATGGCTGTCGTACTGTTTTACTTTTTGCATTTTTGTCTCTTTCCACTTTACCTTTTTCTTGTCGTTCTTTTTCTCCTACCCATTCTCTTTACCTTGTTTTGCTATCCCTTTTCCACGCTTTATTCTTGTGCCCTTCAGGACAAAGCTTTATTGAATGAAAATTTGCAAGTCCATCGTACGAACGCCGTAAGAAATGCCTACGAATTAGCGAACTGATTATTAGTAAATTCTCTTTCACGGCTGCCGCAAGACGTTCGTACGACAGCTTACGAAGTGGTCAAATAAACAGTCTTAATCGTTCGTACGAACGCCGTACGAATGCCGTAAGGGTAGTGTGACCGTAGCTAAATGTGTAATTGTTAAATCAAAAACAACATTATCTATACGGACTTTGTTTAATTAAATGGTTACTAGACCGAATCTCTTAAACATTTAAGACAACACCTGAGACTTTAAAGGTACATGGTTCGATTTTCCAAAAGTAAGTTAACACATTCATATGAATGATCACTACTTATGATACTTCAATTACAAATTTCAGTTAAATCGGAACAACCGTTTTAATTTTACGAGCAATTTTGAATTTTCCATTTGACTATACTTTATTGTGTAATTAATATTTATGGTTACCATAATATTAATAATTTAACTCATTTTCACTTATATCTCCAAAACGCAACATGTTTCAGCCGTAAAATGTCACATGAGAAATGATATAAGGAATGAGAATAATATGAGAATACTATAAGGAATAAAAATCTCAGAAAGTTAGAAAAAATGCTGACCCAATCGGATAGGGCTCCTTTAACGCCTTTGCAATAATAAATCGATAGATATCATACTATATATGTGTACCGTCGCGGCAAAAGGGACCAGTTGTCGGCAACTTCCATTTTGCGCTAGAGGCCGGTAAAGTTGACTATACCAAAATATGATGGGAAGGTCAATTTTGAGTTTTTTGTGGAAATGAAATCTTTGAACCCTTTTGTATCCAAAATGTAAAGATGGTTAATCAAATATAACGACTAACTTGTAAACAAGAGTGATTTTTATCGCTCTGTCGAATCGTTTTCATCATGAAAATGTGAAAATTTGTGTTTTGACAAACGGTTATGAGTACGATTATGGTAATTAATTATGCAATAATGAAACATGGTATTGAGTCCAAAAACTGTTATTAAATTACGCAAGGTATCGTCTTCCATTGAGCCAAATTTCAAGGCGATAAACAAAAGGGAACATGGTGGTTGCTATGGAGATTTGCTCATACTCTATTCAGACTGCACACAAAATCGAATGGAAAAACAGGCCTACCTTTAACAGCCTTTTTCTCACAAACTAGTTTTAACAAACGGTTATGAGTACGATTTTATAATTTGCCAAAACTCGTCACCCAAAGCTCCGATTTGCATGATTTTGGTATCATTGAAAAGGGAATTAAATGAGCTTTACCACCATATGAAAATCTCCATATTTTGGTTTTGACCCAACTGGACCCTTTTGCCGCGACGGTACACATATGTAAATTTTATATACGTCCTTACTGTTTTAATATATTTTGAAAGCGATACCCTTTTACATGTATAATAAATCAGAGTGATATTCCAGGTGAAACATTCTATATTAAGTAATACAACATAAATAAAATATAGCCTACTAGTGTTTGGCTCTTTGGCGTAAAAACAAACATTGAATGTTTTGGCAAAATTTTATATGTCAAGTTGAATTGAAACACTTATCGAGTTCAATTCTCTAGTTTACGTTTTTGTTAACAAATTGTTGGTTCCGAACAATAAAAAAACCAGGCTTTTAGTTGGAGTTTTAGTTAACAAATTCTACTTTAATGATTTGTTAGGGGAAAAATTGAAATATTAGCATTTAAATGCACCTTCGTAAAATTAGTCACCATTGACAAGAAATGATTCATGGTAATCCGTCGTAATTATTTGTAGAAAATAATAAGTAATCACATTGAGGTGACACTAATCAATAGTATATACCAAGGTGTCAAGCTGCATTGCATGCTTCGATACTCATGATGTGATTTCAATCATCAAGTCGCTATTTATTTCAGTATTAATGTAATCACAAAGACTTGTTGCACAAAGTACTTTGCACCTCAGAAAGAACTATAATAGCTGACCCATTCAAATAATATTTTACGTGGTTGATATGTTCAACCAATTTACAAATTTGTTTACGACTAGACTCTTTTCTTTGTGTGAACGAAATGTGCCGTTAAATTGCACTTCTGTGAACATTTTCTCTCGAAAAATGACCGCGTTTCTATTGTTCACCTTTAGCGGATTACAAAAACTGAATTTCACGGTAGTTAGCTTTACAAATTGTAAATCGTTTGTAATGGGTTTACAAAAATTTTCAGTTCGCTACGTGCAAATCTTTTGTAAATATGAATAGACTTCATAGTAGGATTACATGGACTGGAAGACGCAATGAAAAGGAATTACAATTTACACATATGCTAATTTAACAAAAATGACTAACTATTTTGTTAACAATTTTGTTTACTGTCGTAGACTGGATAATTGAACTCAATAACTGAATAAAAACTGTTAACTTTACAGATATATATATGATATTTTTGATCATTTTTTCAAAATGAAACTTTGCAGGTTTTTTGAAGTATCCTAAGGATTGCGAATCTGTCAAAAACATTGGGCAAATAACAACATTTACATGTATTTGTACCTGTAGCGCAAAATGAAATTTGTCACATATACTATAGCAAAGTACAAATTAAAAAAAAAAAGCATGGTAATAATACGAAAAAGAAACGTCAGATCTATTTCCAGACTTAATTTACAACATCTGACGGCGAGACGCGGCTGCCTGTGCATGTCTTCTTGACATTCAAGATGAACGTTAATGCATCATTATCTAAATTGCAAAGGTTAAAAGGGAATTATTTAATCTAATCGGGTGAGCCGAAAACAACGACTTGTAACAATATTCTCATGTTCCAATTGCCATTCAATTAAAATGAAGGTGATCCGGTGACCTGATTCTAATTAGTTAGGAAATTGAAAATCCGAAGTTTGGTCTGAAAAGTTCAAGCCACAAAATGATGTTACAAGTAAAAACGTATAATAGAATAGAACATAAAAATTTGCATAGTAGATTGTGCCAAACAAAATAAAGAAATCTAGTGATTCATGATGATTACTTTTAAAGTATCTTTTGCAAAAAAGCGTCAAAATTATACAGAGGTAAGAAAGAAGATAATGTCAGTTTCTTATAAAATTAAGTTTTAACCCTTTCATGCACCAATTAAGTTTCCAAAAAAAAAAATATATTGTGTTATTTTACTTCAAAATGGATCCCAATAACATATCCAGGGTCATATTTTTGGGCAGCGCTCCATTAATTACTTAAATACATATGTCCTCACATTGCATTTTCAACTTTTTCATAAGGGGATGATAACACAAAAGTATAATTGTGAATTTTACATCTGTCCTCAAATGAGGATACGGAACGTTAGGAAATGAAAAACATGATCGGACCATTATGTGGAATATAGTTGGAGGAGCTTATTATTTTTATACAAAAATCATGCAAATCACATCAATCAAAATAACTCTTGAGCAATATTCCCAAAAGTAAAATATGTAGGGAATAGAAAACAATATCACCGTCGACAAAAACTCCCGCAAACACTCTAAGTAACACCATAATACTATGTAATACTATCTATATGCATACCAACCTCAGCGAAAACCAAAGGGTATTCAGTGTAGGATTTTTGTAAAAAGGGGGTCATTAACTGTGATCACAGAAATAAAGGTCTTTGAGTGTGAAGATTGAAAATGGTTTGGAAAAAATTTAAATGTTTATAGTTCACTGTTTGTTTGTTTGTTTATGTCGAATACATATCAAGGCTTTTGTAGTAGAACATAAGCAAGTGTTTTAAGTCGACATAAAGCATATCTCGACATGTCAATGTGGAATCTCATTTGTCGACATGTCGACAAAATGGTCAAGTAAAATTCCATAACAATTTGATATATTTATGGCTGTTTATTAGCAGTTGAGCTTTAAAGTGTTGCATAAACAAATTGATACTTTAATATTAGTTGCTCGTCGTTTACACCCGTTTTTAAAGTTATCACGATTGTTCACAACAAAAATGTTACAAAAATATCAGGTTTATATCATCTATATTGTCTTACGCAGAAAGAACTAGCACATTACTACATTATAGGTAAGTCTACGTCTAGAACGGGTCATTAAGCTTGTGTAAACAATTTTGTTTTTTCCTGCAAAAACACATCTTTAACATCAAATCTATGTCGACACATACCGTATGTCGACGTCGACAAACAATTATTGCGACATGTCGACATGCAAAAACAGTCTCGACAGAAACCTTAGTACTGTGTAAATGCCACCAATATAGCGGAGTACCTCTTTTTTAAGCAGTAAGCCTCCAAGCAATGATGACAACACAAGAAGAAAGGAAACACCTCTCTGCATGTGGAAATGTTTGGCAAAGAAAGGAATCATCTGGGTGATTCCAAAGTAACGTTTGTGACCGAAAAATTGGAAAATTTCACTTTTAAATAGCCACAGAACCTAGCATAAACATTATATTAACAAGTTTGTTATTGATAATGGTGCTCGCTGGTGGAATAAAGACATGCAGGTGTTTAAAGATAAAATAATTGCCAAAATACTGAATAAAGTTCATGTAACGTTCGGTAACGTTTGTAACCTCGCACGGAAATGGTTTTTTGCTCCAAATGACTTAAAAGTAAAAATTCTCTGACATGTTAGCGAATTTTTTATTGCGCTTTTCACAGATGATTGGTAACATATTTACAAATAGTTCATAAAAGTGGTAGGAAATTCTATCTTCAGGATTTCTTTCTATGCAATGTTTTGTTTGGTAACGTCTGGTAACGTTTGTGACATTTTCGTGTAACTTTTTGGTAACGTTTGTGACATTTTTGAATGAAAACATGTGCTCATTCATGCACGGGTAGAAAAAATTCAAAATGTCTGATTAGAAAATACTTTTCACGTACCGAGTAACAAACGTATGACTGAAAAAACTGCTCATATGGTCGAATAAAAAAGCTGATTTATTGCTTGAAATCAAAAAAGGTTTAGTTTTCACTGGAATGAGCCATCTCAGTATGGGTAATGCTTTGCAAAGCAATTCCCCATGCAGTGAGGTTATCCGTTCGTCTTGGTTGCTTAAAGAGTTAAGAGATTACAGCGAAATTAAGTTAAGCAGATTTTTACTTTAAACTGCCGCATAGTTCTTATAAAAAAGTTACTTTTAAAGTTAAGTGCCTTTACTTAAAACTGCCATATTTCATTTAGGTTAAGTACACAGACTTCAAAATTAGGCTCCGGAAATAATCTGTTAGATATTCTTTCAAAGGTCATAACGTAAAATAAAACCTTTCAGACACAACGTTTTACTGTAGTATTACAACCCGAGACAGCATTACAACAGCCTGCATTACAATAATCAATCAATAATATCCAGATTTTTCATTTCTTTCATTTCCTTTAGTTCCAACCATACATAATCATAATATATAAATAATATGATTTATAATATAAATCATAATCATTTGTGCCCGTCCTATCTTAAGGTACCATAAGCATGTTAAGGGATCCAAAATCAAAATAGATATTTTGGTCTCTTCTGAAAGTTGAAAGTTTAAGCTTTAAAATTACACCTTGCTTTTGGTTATTGGATGCTCGGCATCCTATCCTGGTCACATAAGCTTGCGGCGAGGTTACGATGTGTTTACGGCGTCATACCGGACTGTAAACCACAGACGCCGACCGGAGTCCGACCGGACCCCGGTCGGACTCCGGTCGGTGTCCGTGAGCCGTAAGGCGCCGTAGAGCTCGCCGCAAGGATTTATACCCTGGTCACATAAGCTTGCGGCGAGGTTACGATGTGTTTACGGCGTCATACCGGGCTGTAAACCACAAACACCGACCGGAGTCCGACCGGACTCCGGTCGGACCCCGGTCGGACTCCGGTCGGTGTCCGTGAGCCGTAAGACGCCGTAGAGCTCGCCGCAAGGAATTAACGCGGAGTTAAAACCTTGCGGCATATTGCAAGCCGTAGACAGACCGACCGGGCCCCGACCGGGCCCCGACCGGACATCGCAAACTTAAATATTGATTTGTTTTAAAGGGACTAACATAGATTTAACTAAGAATTAAAAACTTTTGGAAATGCTCTAAATAAAAGCTTAAAAGTGCAGTAAAATCCCCCCAAAAATTAAGATTTTAGACAGAAATCGCTCAAATTTAGAAAAATTGAGTTGCAATAAGATTTTAAGATTTGAAAATTGGTCCTTTTTCTTCGCAAAATGTGTTATTTTGATGAGTTCATTATTCAAGTTCATTCTTCCAAATTGCGCAAATTTCGACATTTCTTCTCAAACTTCAGATAATTTAACCAAAATAGTGCATATTTGGGCAGAAAAAAAGATTTTTGATTAAATTTGACTCAAAACTTGGGAGATTTTGGTATAAGGATGAGTCCCTCTTTCTTGGTATTTGGGGAGGGGGGATCTCGGGGACAGGCCGTTGTTCCGACGTGTCATTTCTCCGAACGGTTTTTGTTCCGAACGACCGTTTCTCCGAATGATTTTTAGTCCTTTGATCCGATAGGCCTTTAATCTAAAAAGCTATTGCTCCGAAAATCTTAATTCCGAAAGGTTTTTGTTCCGAACGGTCATTTCTCCGAATGGTTTTTACTCAGAATTTGTTTCTAAAATTGTTTTTTAATTCGAACGGTTTTAAATTTTATTCCGAACGGCCGTTTTTCCAAATTTTGGAGAAAAGACCGTTGGAATCAAAAACCGTTCGGACCAAAAACCGCTGTAGTTTCAAAAATATTTTTTATTACTCATCGTTGTTAAAATGTATATATGTTTTAGATTTCCTTATCAATTTATAATTTGTCATGAAATAAGTCAAATAAAAAGTGGAACAACATAAAGATAATTATGATAATATTCTACCACAATATGATTCAATATTCCCAAATTTCTCTGGAACATAGCCAACCTCAAATGTTGTGGTGGAACTGCCATGATAACACACATGTTCTAGTATCATTTTTACAGCAAATTCGACGAATGACCTACCGGAGCCCGACCGGGGTCCGACCGGAGTCCGACCGAGGTCCGACCGGTCTCCGCAAGGAATCACATTTTCATACCGATGTCATACCGGCGTTGCGGCGTTGCGGCTTTGCAGACGCCGGTCGGACACCGGTGATAATGTGACCAGGGTGTTAACGCGGAGTTAAAACCTTGCGGTGTCTTGCGGCATATTGCAAGCCGTAGACAGACCGACCGGGCCCCGACCGTAGTCCGACCGAACCCCGACCGGACATCGCAAACTTAAATATTGATTTGTTTAAAAGGGACTAACTTAGATTCAACTTAGAATTAAAAACTTATGGAAATGCTCTAAATAAAAGCTTAAAAGTGCAGTAAAATCCCAAAAAGTACAAGAATTTACACAGAAATGGCACAAATTTAGAAAAATTAAGTTGCAATATTCAGAGGTGTAGAAACAAGATCTTTTTTAAGATTTTAAAGTAGAAACACTGTTTTCACACCATTTTCCCGCCGACGGCAAAAATTAAAATCATGGAAAACTACTGGTAGGCAATATTACTTTAAGCTTGTTCTATTGATTCATGTAAAAATATGTGACCCTGACTTTATAACATAACATGATTTATTTATTTCCACATACATGTAAATAGAGTGTGTACATAACTGCATATTTACTAACTATAAACATTGTGGAGGATAACAAGAAAATAAGCCATAGGTCTGTCAAGTCCTTGTCTCCAGTTTTAGAAAAGTAGATTAAAAATAAATGAAAGACAAAGAAAAATTAAGCTTTCCTTCCTCCCAGACTACAATTCGATAGCCAAAGAGTGGAATGGGAGAATGGCATGAAACAGAAAAGTTAATGAATAAAAAATGCACTTTTAAGTATGAGAAAGAGTAGTTTTTGTGAATAAAACAAAATCATAATCAAAAAATGTTTAGAATGTAATGTTACCTTCTTCACAAATTCCAATTCGATGGCAAAAGAGACAATTGAAAGGAAGGCATGGAACATAATAAATATTCAGTAATAAAAACCAGAATTTCAGAGAAACATTATTTAAAAGGAATAGATGTAGCAAATGGTCTGAAGCTAAGGTTCCAGATTCCTGACTCTAAACAATTTTGCATTATATAGTAACAGCTTATTTAACAAAATCACATAATAATTTGATTAACTTGGTATTTAGAAATAAGAGCATCTTTATAGGATTGTTAAATGACTTAATGTTTTTGCTGACTTTATATGTAGTTAGGAATATCAATCCAGGCTTTAACACCTTGGTAGGAGTTGGATTTGGGTCCTAATTCAGTTCTAATTTTTGGATACTTTAAGTGCGAAGCATACCTTGTATTATACTTATGATTATCAGAATTAGTGTTAAACATATTGTCAAAGGTTGGTGGTAGTGAATTTTGACAATAGTTTGTCACAGTGATTGGAATTTATTATGTATATAGGCAGTTTGATATTTTATATTTTATGAGTTCGCACCAAATTGGTATGCGTT
>JXSR01S017698.1:7354-18164 GCA_000969725.1 Ophiothrix spiculata
CTTTAAACCAAGATTCGTATTACAACTCTAGACAAGTGTGTTGATAGAGGAGACTTGTAGAGTTTTTTGTTACCAAACATTATACAATCAGTAACCTTATAAGATAGCAAGAAGGTCTGAAAAATCAAAGTGGTTGAGCCAATATACCATACACTGTTGACACTCTTCTACCACGACATGACGCCTTACTAGCACTTTCACTCTCATGATTTAAGTCCGCCTGATTACTTTTTTGGCGTTATCTGAAGGACAGTACTTGCCAACACCGTCGACTATTCCTGACCTGAAACAGAAGATTGCCAGTGAAAACAGGAAGATCAAGAAGAACACTTGCACAAATATCCAGAATTTTATCTTTAGAGTCAAAGAATGTTGAAATCTGCAAGGAGGCCATCTAGAACATATTCTGAATTATATATTAGGCAACATAATCGTGACAAGAAGGAGGTAATTTAATATGTCCCGGTGTGTGTAACTTTTGTTTGTTAAGGGGTAATGCTTTTGTGCACCATTTAAAGATAAGCATATTGTTAGAGTTACGCTTTGACAAAATTATCATGAACGATTCTCCTGTCTTCAAACATCGATCCCTCCCCTAAATGTGAGTCGTACATGTATCTTGTTGTTCTCAGTATGAAAGCGTACTCTTTACGTTTGACGTAATTTACGTTGAAATTGATTTTTAAAAATGATCATTGCATCATGCTTGGTACCAAAATATGTCTACAAGTCTCCTCTATCAATACATACGGTATGTCTATAGTTGCCATGCGAATCCTGGTTTAAAAGTTATAGTATAATCATTTCATTTAACAATGTGCAGTTTTTATGTGAGGATATAATACCATACCTAAAGCCAAACATGACAATCCTATTTTGTTTTATCTTGGAAAAAAACCAAAAGAAAGACCTGGTCCTCAAATTTTGAACTTAGTCTTAATAAAAACATTTCAGATACCTAAAGGCCAAGTTAATTCAAATATTGTCCAAATATTCATCTTTTTTCTGAAAACGACAATGCCATTGTCCTTGACATGTATTATTTGATTTGGATATTATTAATTTTAAGTTACATGAATGCATGACAATTGTTTTAGTCTAATGCCATCTGCACAGCCTGACCATGCAAAATGCAGGTGGACACCATCATTACAATAGGTTGACCAAAGATGACCCGACTGAACAATAACGATTTCAGACATCTCATAAATAATGATAAAATGCGATGCAAATATTTGTCGGTCTATATATCCCGCAGTTTTAGAAAATATCAATAAATAAGGCGGGAATTAGAATTTTAAACGTTTGGCCTTTAGCAAGGATTTGTCTTTATAGAAGGATGCTGACGGAGGTGCGGAACAACAAAAGAAGACATGTTTCTCTTTTTTGTGGATAGGTATTACTTTAAATGACTACTTTTTTTCTTGACATATTATATCATTTTCGATTTACTAAATATCATTTAAATCACAAACTGGTACTGTATAACTTCACAAAATCAAAACCTAAGACAAGATATTTTAATTTATAAATGTAATAGCAATGCTAACCGATAAATCACGAATATTGCACAATATAATGTCAATAAAATTCCAAAAAAGTATCTTTGGTTTTACCCTGCAATACGGGTCATAATTTAAGGTTTGTTTCGTATCGCTTTTGGTCACAAATGCTAACACAAACCTTGAATGATTTCTCGCACTGGATTAAAAGTGAATAACTTGTATTATGTTATGTTACAATGCGGAACACTAAAAGCAATTAAAAAACCCAGAATTACTTGATGTTTTCAAGAAATACCAAGACATAGGCCTCGGGGCTCTGAAAAGTCAAATCTGTACAATACGTTCTTGGACACGAATTAACAAATACGTTTGACATCTTGGTGTCATGGGAAAGTTGACAAATCGCAGTTCCTTGCAAAATTACACGGATAATAGATACTGATATCTATTCAGTGTAAACTATAATTTCGAAATGAAATGCTAAAGAGTGGATTCTCAAACATGCATCTGTAATCAGATGAAATAACCTTCGAATCTGGCAACTAAAATACAATAAAAATAACTTAACAACAGAAGGACTTTAAAGGAAGCTTAAAAGAGACAACCCAATTAAAGAACTTAAACTTCTTAAGCCAATATCGCTTATAGAATGATGCAATCCCATGGTATTTATTACAAAAACTTTTGGCGAACTCTTTACTTATCATATTGAACTATTTTTCTGCCTTAAATGATTGATGAATAAACAATTGAATGAATTAATTAACAAAAAATAGAGATTGTCTTTTTTTTGTGATTCACAAAGAAGGGAAAATTGTATCTAAAAAATGATGTCGATTTTTTGTGTTTTATTATATCAAAGACAAAGCAATCAAAACGGGGATAAAGGTCAGAACATAATAACAGATTGTACCGGCAAATTTCACGAGACACAATCGTATTGTAATTAAACTTTCAATTTTAAAATCGTTGCAGCCTACAATAGCATAAACAAATAAATCAATCATTGTCAGCATTTGTTGGATCCTAGTCAAACAGTCGCTGCTTTAAAATGCCACAAATTTGCAAAATTCAAACCACTTAAATAGTCACCTTTCGGTAAGCAAAGGCTAAAGCCTTCACAACCAGTAACCCTTTTCCCGTACCCCCTTTTAAATGTAGGTTTCCCCGTGGTCGAGAAACATTGGGTACGGGAATGCATTTTCTTGAACGCCTGATTTTTGCTCAAATGTTTTTGACGAAGATTGTATACATGTATAGTAATTATTCCCTATAGATAAATCTAGTCTCAGAGAAATTTTGAATGGAGATAAACTTTGATACGAAGAGCAAAATACCTTATCTGTAGGCAACAATTAACATCGAATAGTGAGCCGTTGAAAGGCTCACGTGGCTGACACCAAAAACGAATATCATCTATATAAAAGATGAAATCATGTGTTTGAGATATACCTTACTCGTTTTAGTGTTGTGAGCCGTATGTCCCTTTTTTACTTTTGTATTTGCAGAAAAACTACAAGTATATTCAAATTACAGTCCCAAAGCAAGCGCGTGTCGCGGACAAATGTAGTACGAATGGTGCGCATGTCACCGGTTGTAGATTGAATTTTTTTGATTTCAAAAAACAAAGGGACTGGCAAAACTTCAAGCAATAGTAATGTTTGTGGAGGACCTAAGTGATTAAAACAGTAAATGTTTTTGACAAAGTCACCGCCGTAACAATACTGACTGTTATCATTACATTGCAAAGTTAACTGCATCTTAAATGTCATTCAATGTAATATTTTTAAGGTAATTAAAAGTGTAGTGACCTTTACAATTGCAATCATGTCTATCTATATAGAGTCTATTGCTCATATGTGTATTACATTTTGGAAATTGAAAAGAAAAAATCAAAAAAAAAAAAAGGGGGGGGAAAGAATAACATTCACCATTGAATTTACAAAGAAAAAGAAAAGAAAACTAACCTAACTAGTAATTAGGTGTTTGTAACAAAATGAATAGAAACTAAACACGTACAATATGAAGTAGTGAAAAACACAGTACAGAAGATAAACGGCAATAGCTTAAACATTTCCTTTGTGTGAGAAGTGCTGTCCTTTCCAGAAGCTTTGCATGGAACTATTTTGTAAATATATGTCTGGAAATATTATAAAGAAAGCGAACTTTTCATTAAATCTTAATCATTTAAATCTTCAATGAATTTGAAAATACATAGTATCGAATTTCAAACTCAGAAAATTATTGAACACGTCAAACATCATTGTACGTAAGATTGTACTTTTTGGGTAGCAACAGAAGTGAAATGCTTTGAAATGAGTTTATTATTTGATTCTACTTTACCCCATTTTAACAGGTCCTTTATATTTATTTCAATTGTTAAATACATAATACATTTGAAATGTAATGCTTTAGGACTTGCATTAATCACAGTTTGAAACATGGTGACAAAGCTATGAAACCTATTGAGGTTCTAGAGTTACATCCCATTTACATCTAATCTAACAAAAACCTCCTGAAAAACAGAGAGTGATGTTTGATGCATTCGCAGAACAATGTTCAACAATCGGTAGGATGGTGTCTCTTACTTGTTTTCTTAAAAGAAACCACGAGAAAACATGTAAACATTCAAGCTCATGTAACGTTTGGATGATGTCTTTTACTTATTTTCTTGAAAAGTAATGAGATAAAATGTGTACGAATTCAAGTTCACGTAACTTTTGTTACCTTAAGAGAGTTATATCAATTTACTGCAAAAATTATAGCGTATATATATAACGAAGTATAACGATTCCAAACTTTGTCGTTTTATTAAGTGTGTGATACGTTGTCACACAAATGAGATATGCTACAATGCCTAACCCTAACTCCACTGAATCTCACAATATCTCATTCCACAAAGTTAAGAAATTCATCTTAGTCCAAATACGTCATAGACCCGACTTAGCTATGATCACGAAATCACTGCCACGGCAGCGCCTGCTCAGTGGCTTCACATAGTGATAATTTGATCTCGAAGCTGGAGGCCCGGGGTTCGAATCCAGATGAAAACGCAATTTTTGACAAGCAAATTTCCGAGTAGATACTTTTTAAACGAAGAAGTGGTCAAAAGTGTCAGGGTTAAGACTCTGACACACATCACCGTCAAGAGCTTAAACGTACGAATAACGTACAAAAGTTCAACAATCTAAACATATGCCAACGGACACCACCGTAAGGCTAACGAATTAAACGTATACATAACGGACATAACCGTATGGGTAACGTACTTCTAACGAACACATGAGGAACAACAATATACAAAACAAAACAATGGTAGGATAAAGTAAGTTAGGCGTACGTTTTGCTCTATATGGTGATGTGTGACGGAGCCCTTAAGCAAACGTTTATCGTTTTCTCCACCAACCAGTATGTAATAAACCGATGTGTCATCGATCACAAGATTACCTTTTCCTTGCATGCATGTCTTTTTGATGTTTGTAATTTATATCATTTCAAGTATTGAGCGGATTAATGTCGATAACGGAAGTCAAATGCATTATTTACAAATGATATTAATTGTGTGTGTTGGTGGGAGTGTAGTCTTCTGATGAGTTAAGTTGATTGGACTAAATGAAACCCAAACAGCGAGTTCCTTATTAGCGTTTTAACTAACTTAAGTTTTTGTAAGGTAAGAAGGCAGAACATTCACGCAATTTTCTTTATTTCTTACTGCTTGGTTTTCTTGAAGCAATAAATGTGGTTATTTAACTCTAACACGTGTAGGTACTTGATCTATGACAATGATGTGTAAACTGTATTCTTCCTTGCGATTTATATCAAAAAAATTCACACAAATACTCCGTAATGGTCGCAAGATTATTAATCTTATACAAATGTTTATTCAATGATCAGAAAAGGGAGTTTAGCATTTAAAACTTAAATCTTTTGTTGCCATCAAAAGTCGTCATGTGGCAGCTGTCTCGTTGAAGTTAATTAACAATAACTTTACTCATCAAATACAAACTAATCACGAACTTTGAATTAAAGACACACACGATACTTAAAGCAAATGCAATGCGATTTATGTTAAAAGAAACCAGAGTTTGAATCGACACTTTACTTTTATCGACTTTGCTCTGACCACCGAAAAAAACAAATAGGTCTGCGATAGTTTTAAAAAGTGCAGATTAATTTTATATGTATACTTCATAGCCTCAACTTAAATTAAAAAGAATGAGACTTGAAATACACATTGATTGAGTCTAATGATTTTTGATACTGACGTTTTTTTTTAAGAGCATACATGTGCGAGATAATTTTCAGAACGAATAGTAAAGGTTTGCTCACGGGAAGATTGTCTTAAGTATGAACCTTTCACTGACCTGATTTTCCCTGAATTTTTCTTACAAAGTGCAAACAAAATAAATCCTTTATTCTATATAGTTAATTTCATATTCTATTATGAAACTTTTCAAACGTGTTTCTATTGTGTAAGAAATTTGATATCACAAAAAAGTTATAACAAAAAAGGAGAAATGTGTTTGAAGTTAAAGAAATTCAATTTTTTTTTTGAATTAATGTCTTGAAGGCAAAAACTATCAACAGCAAAATGCGTGAAACCAGTTTCATAATATAAGCATTACTTTAAGAATATTTAATGAAATGCACACTTCACACACATACGTATTATGTACATTTCCACCATTGAAAGCCAATCGTATTGTATGTATATTGTTTTAAATCAAAAGCTTTAGGATTCGTATAAATCATTGTCAAATCCTACGCTGGTGTCGTGCAGTTCGTCATCTTCATTATAAAACCCAGCGGACTTGATGACTTTATCTGAAAATGTATTTTGTAACCCCATTGATAGAAGCCTGCAATCTTGAACACGTATCTTTTTCTTTTAACTCTTAATAAGAATAACATACAAATAAAATGCGTCATTGATGTGATTCACAGGACAGACGCCAAACAAGCTTTTTGTGTCGTAAGTTTGATTTTTGCGCAATTTTTATGATAATTGATAAATTGGCAGATTTCAAATGACTGAAAAATAGTAACGTGAAATGGAATCAAATGAAAAAAATAAGAAAATGATACTCGCTCATGGTTTCAAATATTTCTTTGAAATAAAGAGAATTTAACTGAGTGAGAATAAATCTCGGTCATTTATTATACAATACCCCGTTTCTCTCTTTATGTTTCATGCCGTTTACAATGCTGACCAAAATATGTTTACATATGTAATGCTAGAAGACAATAATCAATCATTCTTTTAAAAGCGGTATAAGTTTTGGTGTTAGAACAAAGTGATTTTCTTACGAGAAATATAATTCGTCAATGTATACAATGAGAAGAACTTGTACATTTTATGAAGTAAAGATGAGTAATAATCTCTATTTCAAAATAGAATCTGGCACATGACAGCTGCTGAGGTAATTCTGATTCTGATGGCGAAATCTGCTGAAAATCAAAAGTTCAGTTTATAATAATAATTTCATTTCTTAATGGGCTATTCCAGTAATTAATGGTACATCCCCTAAAGGAGGCATGGGATTTCCAAGTATTTTGCATGAATTTCTCAGTGGGAAATCCCAAAATAAATCAACGTTTTCCCTCCATGATGGTAAAGAAGGCATGGGAATTCCGAAATATTTTCGCCAATTTAGTGCATATTCCCAAAATATTCACAATTTTTGGATCAAATGGGTAAAGAAGGCACAGCCCGGGAGGCACAGGAATTCCAAATTGTCTGTCTTAATATGGAACATACCCCTAAAGAAGGCATGAAAATATCAAACCTGGAATTCCCAATTTTTCCGGAAAAAATATGGATGCCTTCTTTAAGGGGTGTACAGTTTATTTCTGGAATAGCCCAATAATGAAGTAAACCTTACGAAAAATATAATTCGTTAATGCATATAATGAGAAGTACTTGTACATTTTATGAAGTAAAGATGAGTAGTAATCTTTATTTCAAAATAGAATCTGGCACATCACAGTTGCTGAAGTAATTCTGATTCTTATGGCGAAATTTGCAGAAAATCAAAAGTTCAGTTTAAAATAATAATTTCGTTTCCTAATAATGAAGTAAACTTGCATACCATGATGTACCTTACTTTATCTTTAGAACGTTGCCTTAAAGTAGTTGTGAGTTTATCTGATCAAATTCGATTTAAACAATATATGTGTACATTATTGGTATAACTGAATTGCCTAAACATAATTTTTGATAATAACATCGATAATCACATATGTAAAGTTTTGTACCTACATCCAACAAACATGGCTTCGTTACACACAAGGTAAGGTGTTACACTCTTGAACCATAGGTTCCTGGCTCGAATCCCGGTAGGTCCAAGAAAATTTGCTTAAAGCTGTAAATGTTGTTAAATGTAAACATAGAACATTCTGTGTTATCAACTTCCGAAGAAAACTACAATTTGTCCAAGATCACTCCAAAATCTATGGTAGACTCTGGTGTGCTTTCATTTGTCTCGCAGATGGGTCAGGAGTGTATGAGTGTACACTCTAATAAATAGTCATCTAAATTCTGCATTGGAGGTTGAATGTTTGTCCCTCACTCAAGAGGGGCTAGTAAGTTTGACTTTAGTCGAATTCAACGTCCACTCTATTAAGGTGTCAATTGTACTGACATTAAGAGATAGTGGTTTGTATTAGCCAATACGGAACAATAGACAGTAACATCACCGCTTGAATCGTGGTGTATCTTTAACAGTCAGTGTCTGTACCATGTGGTGATTCGTGGGTCATCAGATCAATGTATATTTTTAAAAAATGGAGTGATAGACTATCATACCAACACACTCTATATAAATCCCAAGGTTCTTGTCATTTTCGGTTTTGACGAAAAAATATATCGACATTTGGGGTAAAATGAATCACCAAAATATTATGCAATTCTACGTAAGTGTCAAATTGTGCGCAAAGCTAATCCTAACCAAAGATAAACGTATCTTGAAACCTCCAGTTGGGTATAAGACTAATGGAAAAAAAAACCACCGAAATTGGCATCGTGTTACGCTGACTTGAACTATTGATGAAAAGCGCCCTCGCGAAGTTTTTAGAGTGTCATAACTTTATGCGCCAACAAGATCCCAAAGTAAAAACAAATTCATAAGTTAGACTTCGACACGTAAAAACAAAAAATTCAAGCAAAAAAAAATGTGGGATATCTTTGGTGCTCTGAGATAGTGGAGATAGTACGGTTCAAAGATCATTTTTTTCCAATCTGGTGCGTTTTCACAACTCCGTCACTCTGCACGCCATCGTTAGAAAACGATACAACTGCCAACAATGTGTATTCCTCTTATAAATATGAAAAAAGAAACATGGGATGCCTGCATTTAGTATTTTTTTTAGTATTTTAGGGCTGAAAGTTGCAGAATTCAACAGCTTTGCGCAAAAAAAAAAGTCTTTGAAAAATGTGTTTTTTCATTTACACGAACAACTTTTGGGGCATGTTTTGGACAATAACAAACATATTGAGACAGGTCTGTAATGGTGTATTTTTCCCAAACTATCAAACTATGTCATACAATATCAAAAAATCATCACTGACCAAGACTTGGGGCTCCAGGCTAGAAAATGTTAAAAACAATACTTTCTTGGACACGAATTGAGTTGAATGTCATGGAAAAATTAGTAAACCGTTATATGCGAAATTGCAAGGCTGATAGATACTGACATCTATTTAGAATAAATCTAAAATTTCACGGGACCTGAAAAAAAAACCTTATTTATTTTAAAAATAGCACATCATCGTGACTCGCGACCTTGGACAATAATATTACTTTTAAAAACTAGTTTCATACACCTTTATTAAACGTGTTGATTTGAATTTCCAGCAACTTAAATCAAATAAATCGTTAGTTTGCAGGAAGAAACAGAGAAAATACAATGACACGTGGCATTTCAATGAGACAAAAAGAATGGACTTTTAAACGTTACATCTGTAATAGGATATAAGAAGTTTTGACCCTGACAATTAACTTTTGTAACCGTGCAATTCATTAAAAAGAAAACATTACCAACAGTATACAATTTGTTTTAACTTGCTCAGTTGAAAAGTGTTTCATGCTATTCATCCTTAAAGTCAGATCACACGTGTCACAGAAGTCTTGTAAGATAATGGGACAATAACCCTGAGGAATTAATGCGGGCTTTTTTGTTATTTGTACTTTTGTTATTTTGATAAAGAGTGTTAATCGTTCAAGAATACAATAAAGCTTTCAATTATAGCAAACACGCTGAGGCTCTGCTTGAACAACTCTTTAGAGAAGATGTAGTAACATATAATTTGATTTGCAAATACATTTACTTTTGTAATTTCAGTTATGCAAATGCAATTTTGTCTTTTTTCCTACTTTTCCAACCATCCTTCAGATATATACGTATGTCATTGATCGAAGATAAATAAATAATTGAATGAAATGATAAATGAATGAATGAATGAATAAATAAATAAACGAACGAACGAATGAATGAATGAATGAATGAATGAATGAATGAATGAATGAATAAATATTGGATTAACTCTGTTCGTTCCTTTTAATGAATAATAATTCATTTAAACAACAAACAAAATAAAACCAACAAGCGAAGAAGAACTAATTGCAACTGAAAGAGAAACAAAGGTCGGACAAAAAGTCAAATGATAACTTAATGGGTGAAAAAAAAACACACGTTGTACTTTCTGTATGCATACAGTTTTGTACCAAGACACTTAATATTCATTTGAGACCAAAACGTGAGAGCAAAAAAAAAATAACCGAATTGAGAAAACATGATTATTCCCAGGAGAATGAATCTGGTATAAGCAGAATTATAAAGTGTAATAAAACGTATATTTTGCGGAGAACCTAAGTTCGTTATTCTTTTCAGTCACTCATAATTTACATCAAATTGTAAGTAGTTGAAAGAGTTCATGGGGCAGAGACCAAAAGCAATTTGTCTGAACTAATGTAATAAGCATCCTATGCACGTGTTTTGGGTAAAGCGATATGCTTACCTCGGTTTTATTGGTGTACTGTATTCATATGCCCTTTAGCTCCCTTTGTACCATTAAACTTTCGTATGAATAGAAAAACTATATAAATACATTTTAAAACTAGAACCCAACGCACAGTGCCAACTGCACCAGGACATTATATAGCGCGTGTAGGGAAAAGGACCCTACGTATGTGCGCGCTGGTCGTAAGGTGAGGTTTATTGATGTACGGAAATAAAGAAGAGAGCGTATCAACACTTTGAACAGGCATGTACCATACCAACCCACACATAATTAGGTTACCTTTAAC
>JXSR01S017698.1:19833-31802 GCA_000969725.1 Ophiothrix spiculata
AAAAGTATTATAAATCAAATTTTTCTGTAATAGATTTATTCGTAAATATCGCCTGGGGCATTGTGAATTCGGGACTGCTTACAGCAAATGCAGATACCATGATATACCATTAACTTGTATGCATTCCGTGGGAATATATTTTAAATTGATACTGAAACATAAATTGAACTACGTTGAACTGTTCTGAATTAAATTGGAAAACAATAGAAATAACAACTTTTGATGTACATGTATTTTAGGAAATGACTCAAACTTTGACGAATGATATCAATTAAAACATTGAATGTTGCTAAAATGACCGCTGAAAGAACAAAAACACATAGTTATCTATATAAAATCTAGATTACTCAACTAAATATTTTTGATAATCTGTAATACCACTAAAACGAAAACTTAAGAATGATTATTTATTTCAACTTAACATCTTATTATTACTATTGCAACTTTGACACTGCCATTTTCCAATACGATTTGATTCAATAGATTGGTAAGCATGGTTTAAGGGGCATTAAGCTGCTAAGTACACCTTAAGTGCAGTCAATTGTCAGCAAACGACTGAGTGACAGTTTGCTTTTGGCAATATTTGATGGTGTTACCGATACCAGTGCCATTGGCACATCAACTCGTGGAATATATATTAATTTGCATAACAATAGAAGTGTTTCTGAACATAGAGTCAATCGCAGAAATTCAGCCAATTAGCGTTTCACGTAGTCTAGTTTTAAATGTAGTCACGTACCCAAGGTTTGCCGCATGACTCGAGGAGGGCGTAAATCTATCCATCGTGGAAAGTGGGGAAGGGGGAGGAACACATTGCCTTTCACTCGACTTGGATATTCAAATATTTATTGTTAAATATTCTGAGAGACTTATTTAAAGAACTGCGTAGATTAAATCCAATCAGAAAGCCGTGGTACTTTGTGTTAGTCAGATGTGGACTAGTCTTTGACATATTAGCGCAGCATAGCAATACGGATACTGTATTTGTACATGGTGGAATTTTTACTAGTAATCAGTGTCAAACATCAAACACAGTTATCACAAATTGTCTTCAAAGTCTTTATCAACTTTTTCATTGACTGAAAAATGATTGAAGTTGTGGAAGCTGAAGCAGGTTGCAAACAAGATGACAATAGTTGTCATTCACCATCATCTACAGAAGAATTCGTTAATCAAAGAGAGCAAATAAAAGAAGAATTTTCATATCTTTCTGGTAATGATATCGATGTTGCAATTGAAGATGCTATTTGTATACCTAATGCAGACTCGACTTGTGATCGTGAAGATAAATTGACTAGCAGCGATACGGGGCATTTTTCTGCTGAAACATTGTCTTCCACATCGAGTACAAAAGTTAAGCCCAACTACCACAGACATCCAAAACCACCATTTTCCTACATTGCTCTTATTGCCATGGCGATAAAAGACTCACCAAGTGGAAAATTAACTTTAGCAGAAATCAACGAATATTTGATAAAGCGTTTTCCTTTCTTTCGGGGAAGTTATACTGGTTGGAGAAACTCTGTAAGACACAATTTATCTTTGAATGAATGTTTTGTCAAAATACTTCGTGATCCATCAAGACCTTGGGGTAAAGATAATTATTGGACAATAAATGAGAATAGCGAGTACACTTTTGCTGACGGAGTTTTCCGGCGACGTAGAAAACGTATCCATCCATATGAAAAGAATACATCAGGCAAGTCAGATTTAAAACATTGTCAACCGGAATCAAAAACGAAGTTCAAAGGTCCTTTTAGTATTGACAGCATCTTGGGTAATACTGTAGACGAGGATACTAAAGGTAATAAATGCGATACAAATGATTGCAAATTTTGCACTCAGAAAACGCATTCAGACATTTGTATGCATGACAAGAATTTTACTGCAGTTTCAGCCAAAGCTTTTCCTCAGAATTTACCAAAATATTCGGTGCCAAAGATATCGGATGTACCTAGTATAACGCCTTTACCTGTCTTTTCGTTTTCCTCAAGTATCCAGAAGCACCAATATGGGCTTACTATTCAGCCTTTTGAAGTGGAACATTTCAAATCCCGAGTCAAACCTGAGATTATAAGTACAGACTTTCGGCTAATTCCATGATCTTGTATCACAAACATGAATTTTTCAAGTTCAATTCTGACATAAAAGTAATACCTGAAATGAAAGTAAACAAGTCAAGGCCGCAGGAACTACTTTTGTTCTTTCCATAAAGCAAATAGAACTTATTTTATGACTGGTATTAGTTGGATGTTTGCTTAGTAACATTTTACCGTCAAATTTGCACCAAAAAATGATTTGGTACAGAAACAGAGAAAAACATCTGAGGCTTTTCCTTATTAGTGTATAAAAAGCCCCAGTTGCTGTGCTCTAAAGTACAATCGCGTTTTAGTAATAAATGTTAATCATAGCCAAGTAGTGTGTTGTTGGAATTTCCGTTTTCAGATGTCACGCCTGTCACGAAAAACATGAATAGTTTTTGCTGTGTTTTATTAAAAGGTCATGTTTTGGTGAAACATCAATATCTATCTTCTATCATGGAGTCTACACCTGCAAAGCAATAAACAAACATTCAGTGATTGCTTATTTCTCCACTATTACATCTCAAAATTGGTCACGCCTGTCACGAAGTCGAAATCCTTGAAATGTTTAAGTCGCCATTTTGAAAAAAATGTGCATGCTATAAAACTCAAACTTAAAAGACATGTTAGAATCATCATTTCCTGTCTTAATTGGCAAAAAACCGACGAAAATCTGTTATTTAGAACTTTTGTAGCAAAATTTTGCTTTTTGGTGGCCGTTTTTGCCATAATGCAATTTTGCCTGATTTTCCAATCCGAAAGTGCTTTATGATGTCATAATTACGTAAATCCTCGGCAGATTTTGATGCTCTTGGTATCGTTGGATAGGGGAGGATCAAACCTATCCATTATTAGCAAAACCAAGTTCAGAGGAGGTTCCGTTCTAAGATATTAGGGTGGTTGCAACAACCCTTCGGAGGACGTGTTGCAAAAATAGCTAGGGAGGACAAGGGTTTTAAAGCTCAAAAATAAATTAGACTTGCATAATAAAGTATCAAAACTGTTGAAAATAAATCATAATCATAAATAAAGACGTTTTTAAACAACAGGTACATTTCTAAAATCAAATTTTTCTAGGTGTGCACAAATGTCACGCCTGTCACGTCACGCCTGTCACGAAATGATTTAGCCTGTATTCTCCAAGTTAAGAGCTACAGCTCCAAAAGTGAAATGTTTCCTGATTGGTTCCCCAAAGGAGATATACTGCAACATAAACAGGAATCAAATCTCCTGTGGGAAAGAGATAGATTTCAGCATTAAACCATATTTTTGAAAAGGCAGTGTCAGTTTGGGTCACGCCTGTCACGGACACTTTGTGTCCCCATTGTGAAGACAGTGATTGAGTTAGAATAAATTTTTCACTTTTTGCATCCAATATCGAATGTTTACTATAACATATAGGAATATTTCCGTGGTATCCTCTTTAGATAAAATTTACCAGCTATTCTGAGAAAAAAAGGTTCATGCAAAGGTCACGCCTGTCACGCTGGAATTCGCCTTTCGTCCTTTGATTACAATGCCATTTGTTATATCACCCGATACACAAAGAGAAACGACTTTGATGCCTTTACTAAGACAACCTTTTTTGCTTGGAACCTACAGGTAAAACAAATAAATATGGATTTCGTGGTTTTCAGTTGGAAATATAATTCTTTAAATTTGATGGTGTTATATTATCGGAAGGAAATATACGTTGGACTCATCATTTCAAATATTACCTTTAAGGACCAGCGAAAGTGACAGGAGCTAATATAAACTCTTACAGTCCATTTTGGAAATGAACCTGTCGAAGAAAATGATAGATACCACCAGAAACAACAATGACAATAGCAAAATTTATGACTATACCGTATCATATTTGCATTAGCGTACTTTAATTGCAAAAGGTTTCTGACCATGCTGACAGAAATAACTTTTTTCAGTTTACTGATTAGTAACTGCCCACATTTAAAAATTGAGATGTTGGCAATTGAAATTTGAAGGTGTTCTTGTTTCGAAAATTTTCAGGAATTTATTTCATAGTTAATCGCCATTCGAGAAAAAAAAATGATCGTAACAAATTAAGAAATATACTGCGCATTTTTTATAGTTTTGAAAAATTGAGAAATCTACACGAAGTGCAGATCCCGGTCCATGCGCATCTTCACGATCCAGATCTAAGATCCTCATCTTACGGAGATGAGCATTCATTTGGATTTGCACTCCCGTGGAGATTGCTTCAATGTTGCCATGCATATTTGTAGAGATCTGTCTTTGCGAGGTCTGTTGTACATTCTTGTATTTCTTATATATGGCAAATATGTACATGTTTCACAAACCTTAAAATGGTCAATTAAAAATTGATTAATACAAATCTGTATCGTTGAGTGTAATTATTTATAATTATCAAAAATATATTACTATTATTTTCATCAAAAAATACCAATCGTTGGAGCCTAAAAAGTTATTATTATTAGTATTATTACAATTAAGAACCTGGGGTCTATTATGAAACGGTTGGGAATAATTTACGCAAAATTGAATGACTTAAAAGTTATGACCGTACAATCCCAGGAGAAAACAAAAAGATCTGTCGCATGTATTTAGAGATAATAAGTTGCATTTAGCTTTCTATAAGGTATCAAATCAAGCGAGTTTCTTATTTCTACATCAAAAAAGTTTCTTTTATATCATTTTTTTATTAATTTGATTTTTTGTGAATTGGCAAACATGGAGTGATGCTATAATTCTTAAACAAACAAATCACAATTTATTGCAAATAAATATGTATATTTATTTCCATAGTAAATGTGTCTTAAAAACATGCACTATTGCGTACGGTCAAGAAACATATGCCAAAGTGAACAAATATTTCATATCGGCATATGTGTCGACTTGAGCAACTTGTTATCCCGCAGTCGTAAGCAACCTCATCTCTGAGAAAACCACTATATCTTAAAAGTTGTTAAAAGCAGATGAAAGTAACGGAGTCACCACAAATTAATAAACAAAACGTTGACATTCTGAAAACTCTTGATCAATTAAAACTTTTCAGCAAACCATCCTTATATCGAAGAACATCATAATGGCAATACTTTTGCAATAGCTTTATTTGTTTATAAATGTTATGAATATTTGCATTTTTCATGGCGATAAATTTGATAAAGGCCAATGTTTAGATGCATCAATCCCCAAGATAGATATTCTATTAGGACGAATTCTAAAGAGTCAGTTCAGATATGTAATTTTGTATAGTTTTACCAGATTTCATATTGATAAATCGCATTTCAGTTTCATTGCATCCAAAATGTTCAGGTTGGTCTATTTTGTTTTTGACGTATGTTGACCAACTTAATGGTTGTTTATCTGCAGCGTTCATTTTCTATGATAAATATTCAACATTTTTCTGCCGGCAACACCAAAAGTCACAAGTACTTACTTACCATCTCGAAGTCACGATTATCTTTCAATGCTCATAGTTTACTTCCAATAGAATCGGATATTGAAGATCAGACCATGAGGGTTGAGAATCGGATACTGACGATCAGATCATGAGGATTGAACTCAATAGTTAATATTTCGAACATGAAAAAACTAACGTTTCTTGTGAACGCAGAGCTCAATCAGAAGGGCCGCGGTAGAGTTCTTACCGACAAATGGTTTACGGGTTGCTCAAATTTTTGGGGTGCATTTTCGTAATTTTTGATATATTGATAGCCGGTGGGTTTCGTCATAGTCCCAATTTGCTCAAAAAGTATTCCCCAAAAGCACTAATTTGCTCTAAATTAGGTGCTTTTACTTGAAAAGTGGTACAGAGATGGGTCCCAAAATCTTGCTTTTAGAGGTATACAGATGGTCAAAATTCTGAAGTCTACTTTGAGTATATCTTTGAAGACCCCGGGGGAGAAGGGCAAACGTTTCTCTGATGGATTCCCAGCAAATAGGAGATCAAACAAATCTTCAAATTCTAATTTTTGTTTAAAATCCTATTATTTAATTCTTATTGCTCTAAATTTGCTTGGTATCAACATGATCAAAGTCATGACAAGTTTGTGTACATCATTTTGTCTCTATAATAATTTTGTTGAAGAAGTTTACATGTTTTTTTTTCTCACCATATAAGAGGGCCATCGTCGCGCACTTCAAGCCAGGTGCACTGTACTCAAATGTCTCATTAATATTCATTCTGAAAAGAAGTTATTTCCTATTAATATTCAAAGAACTCTTTAGTGTTAAATATGTCATTAATGAATTTTTCATAAGCTTTCGGCGCGCACTTCAAGCCAGGTGCACTGTACTCAAATGTCTCATAAATATTCATTCTGAAAAGAATGTATTTCCTATTAATATTCAAAGAACTCTTTAGTGTTAAATATGTCATTAATGAATTTTTCATAAGCTTTCGGCGGGTACTTGAAAATGTTTCAATAGAAAATTAGGTTAATATTAAATAAATCTCGCCCATGACACCTTCAATTGTTGCCGTTCGAATACAGATCGAGATTGTGGGGCAGATTTGTATCTTATTTCACTCTTCTAGGTAAATTTCACTCAATAATCTGGAAATAGGTTGCATAGTATTAAGAAATTATTATAACAAAGACAATGTTGACAAGCTTTCTTGTATGTTTTCAAATACATTAAACGGATGATAAATCATTTAAATCATGGTTTAACATTTATTGCATTGTCCCTGATTTGTTTTCATTTTTGATTAATAAAGAATCTGAAACATTTGTTTTACATGCGACATTCTCATATTTTAATTAATTTTATGTATAATAAGCCTACACAGTTCAACGGAGAAATCACGGACAATAGTGTTACAATTAACATTTAAATGATCAAAGGTGCATAGGAACCCAACATGTGGTTTTTGCGTGTCAGCGCAAAAACAAGCAGTCATTTTCCATCGTCATCAACTTAGTATCATTCACTAAGTGCCCACAAAATCGTAACGGATTTTTTTTTCAGGAATGTATATGCACTTGCATACCTTAAATATGAGCATAATTTTGTTGAAAAAAAAACATTTATCAAAAGAAAATAAAAATTTATAAAAAAATTATAAATAAATGTTTGTGTAGATAAGTACAGGGGTTATGTTTTGAAAAGAAAATTGTGTTATATAATCTTGTGTTACTGTCCTCGCAAGGTTTATTTTACAAAATCAACATTTTTATTAAATATTTGTTTTCTATGTTGTTAATGAATGCATTTAGCTTAGTCATGAAAATAGAAACATATATTAACAGCTGCCTTAATTAAAAACATCTTAAATTGAGGAAATAAATATCATAGGAAATTAGATTATGGCCTTAAAACAGACATATTTTTGTTGAAGTGTGAATGACAAGTTTATTTTGACCCCCATAAAGAAATAAAAGTTGTTAAGAGATATTAAAATAGTACTTGCGTTTTTCTGGAAAAGACAAACAATTGCACTATTTCAGCAAATTATGTCACTTGATAGGTACAGATTACATGGTCTTGGTGCAAACCATGTACAGAAGCTGGTACAAAATAGCCACAACTTTCAAAAATGTATTTAGGTGTGATGATCAGTGTTTTGCGGGGTTATATCTGTAAATATATTCCTTAGAGCTGTGTTTTTCTACTTGACTTGAAACATAAAAAAAAAAGAATCAGAGTTGAATATATTTATTGAGCGAGATTTACGTATTACACATGTTATCAGTTGGATTTTTTGCATCAATCTGCAATTGAACTTCTTTGATGACAAGAGCAAATATCATTTTCGGTATATACATGTTGATTCCATCTTATTTTGTCAAACTCATTTGATGTTAATAATGAAATGAATGAATAGGCGATAGATGAACGGTTGTGGAATTTAGTAAATTCAGAATTTTTAAAATTCAAAGTAGCAAAGATGCAAAAAAGCAAAAATAATTTCATTTTTTTGTTTGGAAAATCGTGTTTGTTTTTCGACCCGTCTATCATTAACATGACACGTTTTTTCATTGTGTTTAAAAAAAGTGTGTCTTAAAACATGCGTTAGGTGTCAATATCTTTTGATCTAGTTCAATGTTCTAAATAATCGGCATGTTTTGTTTTACAATATCTTAGATTTCGTGATGATAATCACTACCAACAGTATCTTGTTATGTATATATTAAGCAGAATTGTCAATCAAACATCAAAATTGTGTCAAGAAAAGATTTGTTGTAAAGTGCAATGTCTGCCCAGTGGCACGTGCCCGAACCTATGTCGTCTTATTTTTTCTAACTGTTAGCTTTAGAGTACAATCGTGGCTAAACAAAACAGAACAAAATACATTTGCAGAAATTAACTATACAAGTTTTTCTGAAAAGACCAAAAATTGTACCATTAAATGCTAATTTTGTAACTTGATATGCATTGTTCTAAGTTGACGACAAGCTTATGTACAAGTTCTATTATCTTTACCAAAATCATTTAGGACACATAGTACTGGTACATCACAACTTTAAATAATGTATATATGAGTGATTGATAAGTATCTTGGGGCATTACATTGGCAAATAATACATATTTATTCATTTATGGTGTGGTGTTTGTTTTTTTTTTGACATAAAACCCAAAAGAAAAAATCATAGTTCTGTTGGGTGACTTAGATTTATATACTTTCTTAACCAACTTGATTAGTTGGACTTTTTTGGAATCAATCTGCAACTGAATTTGGTTTGTGTCAAGAAAAAATATTTTTTTATGATACATCTTGCTCCCGTATCGTATTACTGTGTTAAACTCATTTGATGTTTAAAATAAAGCACTGTAAACATTTAGATGTATTGAATTCAAAGTAGCAAAATTGCAATATTTTTATTTTCTGAATACAAAGACGTGTGGATTTTTTGACCCGTCAATCACTACATGTACAATCCTTTATTTAGAATAGTTAAACATGTTTCGAGAAAGCACGTGTCACAAAATGCATGTAACAAGGTTACGAGTTATATCTTGAATTGAATCAATTCATGACTGGAATATAAAGCAATATAACAACTTTATGTGTCAATATCTTTTATCTTTTGTTCTTCTTCAATGTTACAATTAATTTGACAACTTTGTCTTAACAAAATCTCAGATTTCGTGATGATAATTATTAACAAGTGTATTTTATTTCTCACTATATGTCACAGTAATTTCTATAGGCATCATCTGTCAATAAAACCAAAATAACAAAGTTGTCAAGTTACAATTTATTGCAAACTAAAATGTTTGCTCAGTGACACGTGCCCAAACATGGGTCTTCTTAAATTGTTCTCACTTTCAGCATTAGAATTTGAATCATGGCTATTCAAAATATTGTAATCTTACATCCTAAAATAGTAAACGTCTGATCTGTATTGAACTAGTAATTATAACTCTTAAACCCCCGGATTAAAAAAACCCTAACAATATTGGGCAGAAATTACAAAAAGTTCGTTCACAAATATTAGTTACTCTCACTCTATAGTGATATAGGAAAGTTACAAGTTAATTTCTTGTTGTCAATGCATGTATCACATTACAAAGCTACTTAAACTGTGCCTTCGGAAAGATTTAAATTTGAAAAGTATACCCTTTCAAAACATGAAAGTGTTTGTTGTCAATAGTGTATGACATATATCCAATGATTGTAAGTTGTCAAATTGAATATATTCATAATTGGGTCTTCAGTATAATTTTTTTCATTTATAGTTATTCAAAATACAATATGAAGTATTGAATTACTAATGTCATTCCTTTGAAGTGTACCATGTGTACCGAAACAAATGAATGGCGAGACATGTTCGTTACACTTAAAACATTTCAAAAAAATTCATTATGTGAACTCAAAGTGATGTGCCTAAAAAGCTGAAAAACAATTTGTATTCACCTTTGTCGCTAATGATTCAAGTGTATTAGGCTAGGCTAGATTTAAAAGAATTGATAACTCGTAGCAAAAGTAAAGACCAGAAAGAAAGCCATTTTGTTAAAAACTAACAACTGGTGCCTTATTGTGTTTTGATAGTTACTTTTGCGATTTATTTCAAGTGTTTTAAATAAGTGGGGAAGCTAAATAGCAGTGAGACAACATTACTAGAATTACTCAAAATACCCACAGAAGTTGAAAGAAACATGACATTTGCGGTTATATTAGAGAGTTGCGATTATGTTAAAGGGCTCTTAGGGGAAATGCAAGTTTAAATAGTATAACAAAAGGGGTCCATAATTATTGACTTTATCCCTTTGTCATTGTCTTAATTTCCTTTAATACCATTAAGTACACTCTTATTGTGAAAGAGTGAAAACCCACTCTAAACGAGTGAACTTTTCACTCTTAGAAAGAGCCATATGAGTGACCAATCTTTTAGAGTGAAGTTCTCTCTAAGAGTAATTCACTCTAGGAAAGAGTGAACCGTTTAATATAATGAATAGTTCACTCTAAATGATTTGGGAGGGATAAGAATAAATCTTCAAAAGAATGAAAGTTCACTCAATGAGCTAGTCGTTTTATTGTGCAAATATTCATCGGTGAGTAGATGCTATAGACAATAAACTTGTCGGTGTAAGCTTACTTAATACATTTGCACATGTATTAAGTAAGCTTACACCGACAAGTTCCATCGATCCAGTTTTTGCATTATTGGCGTCACTGTTGGGTATTTATTGTCTTGCATATACTCACCGATAAATAGTTTCACAATTTCCTCTGAAATTCCTTTGTCTGTCACTCCTCCACTGTCCCCATTTCAACCACCGCCATGTTGAACAGTGAGCGCTGACGATTTTTCGTAGTTACAACAGCGCGAGTATCCGATTTCCTGATTGGCTAGAACTTCACTCCGTAAAAGAGCGTTGTTTTCGAGCTACTCTCCTGCGTGTGAACGTCACTCTGGTACAAGAGTGAATTACCGCAATGTATTTTCACTCTTAAAGAGCTAAAACGCACTCGATTAGAGTTAAAACAAATCCACTCAAAATTTCGAGTGATTTTTCACTCTTTCGCATTTAGTACGTTACCACAGTCCGGGGACCAAGATGAAACAAAAGCCTGTTTGTCGCTGTAGATTCATTTTTTCTTGCATTTAATGATTCACGTTTCATGTACCTCTAGTGCCTTTGAGAAAAGTAGTACAATTGTGGAGAAATTGCAAGCCCTGCAGTTCAGATATACTAGTATTGTATTTGATATGTTTTAAATCTATTCAAAGCAATGTAAGTATAGGCTTTATACACAATCCACATATAGAAGAACATGATCAAGAAATTAGCAGAGCTTTCATTTTCAGAACATTTCAAGACTTAAGGCTACAGTCCCTTGAGATGAGCAACAGACCGGAACACCAAGTTCACTGTAAGTTTTGGCTAACTTAAAAATGTTCGATGATCACAATTTTTGGTGTGTATAAGGAATAGAGTCTCTTATTTATATACACTTCTTTACTAGTGATTTAACGTTCAAGATCAACTTCAAAATGGCGTCAGCAGTTTACTTCGAAAATGTTAACGCTATTTTGTCATAATTGCAATATTTTAATTATTTCGCATGACTCGATTTCGTTACAATTATGGTAAGTTGAACTCCAAAGATGCACAATGGAATTATGCATGTCAGTCAAAATTTACAATGCCATTAAATGCTCGTGACGATAATGAATACATAGGGTATTGCACGTATTTTTGCACACCTAGTTTCCGTCGACGAAAATGGCGACGAGTTAAACTTTATCAAAGTTATTTTTAATGACTATAAACATTTCTCACCATACTCCGTTAAAGCGTACATAGGTTTTTGTAGGGTTCTAGAAACGCTAAATTTAGAAAAAAAGCAATTTTCCTGACAAAGTTGGACTTATTCGTCTCAAAATACAACATGGAGATTTGACCCGTTTTGGTTTTCAACTAGTCACTTTTGTGTGTTGTCAAGCACATATTTTT
>JXSR01S017700.1:13052-29155 GCA_000969725.1 Ophiothrix spiculata
ATGCCTGCTGGACTTTGAAAAACTGACCATTTCTATACCTATTTTTGGCTCAAAAACCCACCCATCAATAAACCAATTTTGATGGAAAAGCACCCAATTTTGCTCAAAATGAGCAGAGCGAATAACGGTTGGGTTCCAGGGACCCCAACCAGGGGGTAAAGCCCCCAGAACCTCCGGGGTTTTAGCTATTTGATACACTTCAGGAAATCTAATTGAAGCTACATTTTTGGATTTATGTAGTTATAATTTTGGTGCCAAAATGCTGTGAAAATAATCTATATGAGGTAGTTTTTGCAGAAACAAAAATCAATATTGTTATTTAGTGCCAACATACAGATCATAACAGTTAAAAAGTTGACCAAACCGACATTGGCAGGCGGACTACGGCCACCCAGCTCGATCAACTGTTTATGTGGTATTGCCGCACGGCCTGCAGCTGGTCGGCTCAACTTTACCGACGAATGTCAGTAATGCCATGGGATAGGGGCATGGCCTCAGCTACGCCACTGGTCTGCAGAATGTTATAAATAATAAATGTTGTTTCCTTACAGATTTTTGATTTTGATCTTTCTGAAGATGACCTGTCAAAGATTTCATCATTAAAATCTCACCGTATGTGTGATCCACCAGCTAAGGTATGTGAAAAGAGCGATCATTTTTAGGAGAATTATTAGGCCTAAAAAAATTGTTTGATTGGCGTAACCCGACCGACCCTATTTTTACCACCGACCCTAGATATTTTTTATTTATTTGAGCATGGTAAAAAACCTTCAAATCCCATATTTGATGGGAATCGATTTATGGGGGCCTGAGATATGGCTTGCAGGACATTCAAAATGACAATTAAAAGATGTGTTACAGAAAAAGTGAAGATGTTTTTGTATATGGCGTCACACCACAATAGGGCTTCCCATTGACTTACTGTACAAAATGGCTTCCTAAAATCACCCGAGAACTCAATAATAAAGCAACTGGTTGCTTCAACACTGCCTTTTCTCAGATGATTATGACCTCTTCTAACACAAAATGATCATAAAAGTACACCTTCAAGGCAAAATTTTCGAGAAACTGGACGCTGAAGTATAACGCCCCCTATCACCGACAGCCGAATTTTGTATTTCCAGAATCAAGCGCAAATTAAGGAAAACCCTTTAAATTTTACAAAAATTAATCTGGAGATCAAAAATGGCATCAGATCATCTTTAAATAAACCTAACTTTATAATTAGAACAAAATATTGACCAAACATATTGCCCTTCTATACGTTTTGAACTCCTGTTTTTAGAAGGGCAGTCAATTTTGCCGATTTTAGAAATCACGGATTGCGAGTGCTAATTATTTAGTGTTGTGCGCCCATATGTGTCAAATATTTTGTGTTCTTGTATGTGAAACAAAGACTTAAAAAACCCCCAATCCAACCTACCTACCCTATTTTTTTCTATGTTACGCCAATCAAACAATTGTTTTTTAGGCCTTTGTATAGGCAGGAGCGGAACATCAGGGCGTCTATACTTTGTGTGATAAATCGTGTGAATTTTAGGAAAATATGTACTTTTTGAAATGTCTGTATCTTTAAAACAAGCACGGTGACCTATTTTCGATAATTAGAACATACTATTTTGAACTTATTAACCTTTTGTCGTACATTGATCATGTTAATTTACTTTAATGTTTAGTTTGATTTTCGGTTTGATTTGATTCAGGTTTAAACCTGCTCCGGTAATTGGATTTTGAAATTAATTTTCCAGTAGCCTTCAACCTTCCCCCACCCCGTACGTGAATACACAAATTAGTTTAATTTTCCCTTAGAAAGGGTTTTTTTTATGTTCTCATTCTGTATATCATCCTGCATTTCTGATCACATATTTTCCTTGTGATGCTCTCTGCTCCCGTGAATCATCCCGTATCATTCCAGGCTTTGTAATATCCAACTTAGTTCTGGACTGTGGGAATCCCTTATCAAAGAATGAGAAATATAGGAATAAAGTTATTCCTGGAATAACTTTTGTGACTTCGGGCCAAAATAGTTTAATTTTCCCGTATAAAGATTTTTGGATGTTCTCATTCTGTATATCATCTGGCATTTCTGATCACAATTTTTCCCCGTATATCATCCCGTATCATTATGCTGCGTAAGTCCACCGTTTTCAGTTAATTTTCCCGTATAGCCTTAAACCTGGCTTTGCCGCTTACCGCGCGTCGTTGCTATTGCGAGCATCGCGCAATGTCCTTGGATGCGTTTTGTTTACTCATGCATTCGCCTAGTAACGACTGACGTCATTTTATTTTGCTCAAAAATGGTCTGAAAGTACAGTTTTTTGCACTTTTTGAAGCAACCCCTTGACGGTTTTCGACCAAATATAGCTTAGAACCATCCCCGTGTTTTCTTTAATCTTTCCTGTGAATGTCACGCCGTTTAGATCAAAACTGAGGGAGCCATTTACTAACATTCCCACCCACATACATCACTATTCAAATTATAGCAAGATTGGTTATCAGCACAAATATCTAGCAAATACTAAATTTTTAAGAAAATCAATGGAAATTTTTGCGTCTGTGAGAAAACCCTTTGAGTTCTGATGCATTTCAGTAAGATATTTACTGATTGCTGTCCCATTGTTAGTTTGAGTAAACTTATCGTCCTGCTATATTGACTTCACATCCTTATAGATGAATAAGTATGGTATACATCTGGATGAAACGTGAATTTTGTCTGATGTCAGGATGATAAATGTGTTTGTCGCCCTCCCTGGCTTGCATTCCTTCATACAGCCCCCCCGGGGGGGGGGGGGGGGCTACTTACATTGACGGAAGGTACGGGTATGTGCCGCCCTCAAGACCCCCTTTTCAAGCCTCCCCTTTTGCTCCCCAAGATGCTCTTTTCAAGATTACTTCAGTTCCGAAGACCCTATTTTCAAAGAAAATGGCTCAAAAATGTGTTATGCTATATTTTCGAGCTAATTTTGAGCGATTTTCAGCTGAAAAAGTCATATTCTTATGGGAAAAAGGCATTTCTTGAGTCCTAAATTCGGGAAAAAATCAGTTCCATAGACCCTATTTTTGACCAAAAATCCGTTCCGCACGACCCTATGTTGGATATCGCAGATCTCACATACCTGCCAAAATGTTTTCGAGTGCCCCCCCCCCCCTGGGGTACCTTGCTCTCTACCAAAGTTGATATTTACCTCATGATAGCTCAAAAGGACCTGAATGAATATCCGGTGGGAGGGGGCAGTCAAGTATAATGTTGCAGGCATAGCATGACCAAGAAAAAGGTGAATTAGGGTTGTTTTTGAGGATTTACGGGTATCAAAACAACCATTTTCAAGAAATAGCATACTTTTTCAAACCCCAGTGTGAAAACGGTATTGGTAACACCCCCCCCCCCCATTCAGGGTGTGAATAGGGGAAAAAGGGTATATTTTGGCTCCTTCAGAAAACATCACCTTTTAGGGGTGTTTTGAAAACCTGTGGTCATGTTATGCCTGCAACATTATACTTGACTCCCCTCCCCTTCCCCCTCTGGCCTTTGTACAGCCTTGCTCTGCAACCAAGTTCATATTGACCTCTTGATAGCTCAAAAATACCTGAATACCCCAGGGTTACTTACATTGATGGAAGGTAAGGGAATACGCCGCCCTCAAGAACCCCTTTTCAAGCCTCCTCTTCCGCTCTCCAAGATACTCTTTTTAAGATTACTTTAGTTCCAAAGACCCCATTTTCAAAGAAAATAACTTAAAATGGGTGTTTTATTATGTTTTCAAGCTAATTTTGAGCTATTTCAAGCTCAAACAGTTGTATTTTTATGGGAAAAAAGTAGTTCCTGAGACCTCAATTCAGAAAAACTCAGTTCCATAGACCCTATTTTTGACCAAAAACCCATTCTGCAAAACCCTATGTTGGATATCGCGGATCTCACATACCTACCAAAATTTTATTCACTCTCAATGTAGAATTCTATATTTTGTACCGATTTTTGTCTTAAGCCCCCCCCCCCCCCCGGGCTGAATACTCCCGATTTTCCAATTTGAGCCAGATCTCTTGTCTGCAATAATTGACACTATGGATGCAGAAATAGTTTGGTATTTTAGGAATTTCTCCTCTGCCACTATATAAGGATTTGGGAGAATTTATTAGATTTTTATGATTGATTTAAAATATAATTTTGAAGGAAAAAAACTCTTTACAATTTTTACACATTTTTGAAATATATTCTAGTCAAACTCTTAACTACATGTTCATGTATTTTATTTTTCTCTTTCTGCAGGGACCAGATAACAAACCACTTTTAGACCAAAATGGCCGCCCAATACCACGTGATAAAGATCATCCATTCTACCCATTCCAGTAAAGTTGTCATGACAATCTCATTTTAAGCCAAATGTCATGACAACTTCTTGTCATAGAAACAGGTAAGTTGTTATGACTACCTCATGTCATGGAACCGTGTTACAGAAACGGATGAGTTGTCATGATAACTGCTTGCCATGGAAATGGATGAGTTGTCATGATAACTCATCCATTTCACATGACAAGCTGTTGTCATGGCAATGGATGAGTTGTCATGACAACCGCTTGTCATAGGAAATGGATGAATTGTCATGGCAACCTCTTGTCGTGGAAAATGGATGAGTTGTCATGACAATTAACTGATTGTCATGGGAATGGATGAGTTGTCATGACAACCGCTTGTCATCGAAAATGGATGAGTTGTCATGACAACCGCTTGTCGTGGGAATGGATGAGTTTTCATGACAACCGCTTGTCATGGGAATGAATGAGTTGTCATGGCAACCGCTTGTCATAGGAATGAATACGTTGTCATGACAACCGCTTGTCATGGGAATGGATGAGTTGTCATGGCCGTTTGTCATGGGAAATGGATAAGTTATCATGACAGCTGCTTATAATGGGAAATGGATCAGTTATCATGACAGCTGCTTATAATGGGAAATGGATGAGTTGTCATGACCTCTTATTTTGGAAATAGATGATATGCCTTGAAAACCTGTGGTCAACAGATGTGCTATTAATAATTTGGACCAAAAACAGAGCCTTAGTTTATATATTAAGTTTTAATTTATTTATTACTGTATTTTCTTAAGTACAATTAATACTTACTAGTGTTACTAAGTAATTGAAACATAACTTCTACATTTAAAATGTAATTTTTTGTGTATATATTTATTCTAACTGTGGTGCAGATAAACTTATATTGAGCTGACCGCACAAAGTTGTGGCCTCAGGCCTAATTGTGTTCCAGTGCTACTGGTAGGTAGTCCCTTTAATAGAACATTGTAAGAATATTTTTGTGTGTTTTGTTGGTTTTAAAGGCCTTAAATGCAAAATATATATTTTAAATTTCATTAATGTGAGAGTTGTTGTTTCCTAGCAGATTTTATCAACAAATAGACGCGTGGTATGCGACCTCACATTTTTGTCTTGCCTGAATATTTTTCAGGAAGAGACATACCATTCCTTAGCGGGTTAGCGCAGCGGTAGTTCCCTCGCCTTGCACCAATGAGGTCCCGGAATCTCAAATACATTTGAGAATCTGTGATTTAAAAAACATCTTGGAGTCCTGTTGAAGACAAGCTTCCTTTAGCTTACTTGGTACCTAGTACCAAGTGGGGTTTCCCTGGCGAAAGCCTAAACAAGGTGATTTTTTTTAAACTGTTCGCCGTCCGCCGTCCACATTACTTGTCCGGAGCAAATCTCGGAAACCATATGCCCTATGTAAATGATATTTGATTAGTAGGTAGGGTTAAAGCTGAACTGGTGCTGCGTACAATTTGAAGGCAAGTTATGCATATAGGCCTAAAGTACCTAATTTGCATTATTTATGCATAATTTTTTATTTTAAGTATATGTCCTAAACCGTAAGGGCTATGGTAATGAAACTTGGTGACATGAAGGGGTTTGAGATTAGCACATGCGACACACCTTTTTTTGGTGGTGCGGTGAAGATCATTCAAGGTCAAAAGGTCATTTGAGGTCAACTTTCAAAATTGTTCAAAAAGTTGACATGAGGTCATCCAAGGTCATTTTGAGGTCAAGATCATAACCCATGAACCCATGAACCCACATGGATTAAACTTGGACCATAGAAAGTGCTTGACCCAAGGGCAAGGTCAGTCAAGGTCAAAATGTCATCTGAGGTCAAATTTCCAAATTGGTCAAAAAGTTGCCTTTAGATACGTTCAAGGTCAAAAAATTTATCCAATGGTCATCTCAAGGTCAAAGTCAAAAGAAAGGTCAAATTAACAAGTTTGTCCAATTTCAAAGGTTAAGGTGTCAAATTGTTCCATTATGATGGATGTTGAAGTGGGCGATCAACAAAGTAGGCGATAAACAAAGTAGGCGGTCAATGAAGTAGGCAGTCGTTAACACAGGCAAGACTACTGGTTCGCGAATCATCTTGTTTAATACTTAAAATTGACATTTTTTGTTGAAAACGAAATGTAGAAATTTTTTTTTCAAACATTTACATATCTCATTGAAAAACTCTCTATGTTTTTATCTTATCCACACCCCAATTTTCTATTTACATGAACCCTTTGTTGTTATAGGGATTTTAGGGGTTCAAAATCTGACCTTATGACAGTTCATGTAAATTTAAACAAATTCTCACAACCAAGTTTCAGGAGATGGTGGAGGAGATCGGGCCTGGGGGGGTACTTAGTACAAAAGTGACTACAGGGATGTGCCGCAATTGGGTAGCAAAATCAGGCTGTCTCGTATGCCAAAGGGTCCTTTTTCTTTGCAAAATGTGGTATTTTAATGGGTCTTTTTTCTAAAATTTGCGCCAAAAATAGCGCAAATTTTAGATTTTTTTTTAAATTTCAAACAAAAATCAGGAAATTTGCAAAATTAGCATAAATTTTCGGAGAAAATTTCAATTTTTGTAAAAATTTGACTCAAAATTTTGGGAATTTGGTATATGGATAGGTCCCTTTTTCTTGAAAATTGGTATATACATGGGTGATACTTCAAATTTCCCAGTGGCACACCCCTACCAAAACCAAACTTGAGTACCCCCCCCCCCAGGAGATCGGGAGATTAAATTACTCATTATTACCTCATTTGCATATGACCCAAGTACTGAATGTATAAATATGCCTTTCTTTTTTTCTTTCTTTTTAAGTAAATTATTTGAGATAAAATTAGATAATTATTGATTAAATTATTATTTGAAAAAGTCAGTGCTTATCTTGATATTTTTTTTTGAAAAATTATGGTTCTGTTTGTAGTAAATCATAATACTATCAAGTAACACCCTGCGGGCAGTTTTTTTCTCACCCTGACCCCGTCGTTCCCCGACCCAAAAAAATTTAGCTTGCCCCGACCGACTTTGACTCGAAAGGATTTTTTCGAGACCGAAATCCTTTAGAGACCGGACCGACCCGGACCGGCAGTTTTTCATGATTTCCCGGTCAAGATGGATATTTTTACCCGACCCCGAGTTACCCGAATGTAAACTTTCCTCGACCCCGAGTAACATTTCCCCGACCCGTACCCGGTCGACCCCGGTAATATTTTTCCCGGACCGTACCGAACCCCGAAAATAGCCAAAAAAAAAATCTCGACCCGGTTTCGGTCCGGTCCGGTCCGGGAAAATTAGGGGTTTCGGGTTTCCCCGCAGGGCCTAACTATCAAGTAATGCTGTCGATACTATCCGTTTAAACATTTAAACGAACGACGACCGTTAACGTTTAGAGATTTTTGTTGAAAGAAAACCTGGCTGTATAATAAATCATGAGAAAATGTAAGCAAATTGAAAGAAATGTGGTTCCTTTTTGATTTAATCCTTTAAATAAACCAAGCCTTGTGCATTTATAGTTACCCATTTTAAGATAAAACATTGCAAAGCATGTTTTTTTAAGCAAAAATCTTATGTTTCCGACTCCCTGAGTTTGTATATATAGATCAAGTCAAACTTTTTTCATTATTGTGATTATGCTTAATTTTAGTAAATCAATTTCGGTTAAACCGGACCAAGTGAAATCCGTTTAAACGTTCAGCAAACTAACGGAAATCGACAGCGTTACTATCTAGATACTATCTGGGTGTTGATTGGTTATTGTTATTGTGGATTCAGCATCTTGTTGCCTCAGGGATTTGAATTACTAATTGCGCTTCAATGACACGGATGTGCCACACAAGGTCTGTAACCCATACCCATGCATGTGTACTTGGGTATAGGCCTGGTATTAGTTGTTTGAGCCAAAAATACACATTAGTCTGTGGGAAAGATGAAAAGTGCAAAATGAAGTCCACACAATTGTTCTTGAGTGATTCTTACTCTTTGAGACACATAGATTCAAGAACTGAATCATGCAAAATCCGCACTATTGAGCATTTTGAGAAATCCAAGATGGCCGCCACTATGACATCCACAATATGTTACTATAGTTGTTGGATTTAATTCGTGAACGCATGTCTGTGACAAATACGCAGTTGTGTCTCACGTGAGCGTACATTTTCAAGGTTTTTTTGTTCGCGTCTACGCACAAGACTCTGAGTACGCGTTCATGAATTAAATCCAACAACTATAGTCATAATTTGACTTATAGTGTACCAATTAAAAAAAAATTTGGGTCAATTTCTAAGATTTTGGGGTCACCAAATACAAAGGTATCAAAATTAATCCATTTGCTACTTTCCCTGGTACCAAAAATTTTTTCATTAAAATTTTTAAAAACAGCCATTTAAATATCTGTTGTCACAATTAATCAATAGAAATATACAGCCAGGCTGCAAAAAGAGAATTTATCCTCAAATGATATCAAATAAGCATTTTAAACACAGATAGCGCCAACAATGAGGGCTGCACTATTTTAGTACAAGTTGGGTTAGAGAGGCATTAATACAGCATTAAGAACATTGAATGTTTATGACAATAAAGGGGAAAATAGCTCAAAAGCAAATTATTTCTTCCCAAATTATATTGTTAGTATGAGTTTAATTCAATTTGATGCTAATAATGAGGTCAGAAATGGCAGCCAAAATACTATTTTTTTTTGTTAAAAAATAAGTTATAGAGTGGCATTAACAGTAACATTCATAAGGCATTTCAAAACAATTGGGGGAAATGGCTTAAGGTTGTAACAGTATAATTTCTTTATCAAACATTGTTATAAACATCTTTCAAATTCAAAATGGTGCCGCTATCAATGTCGTTAATGGCTGCAAAAATACTATTCTATTGTTAAAAATGAATAAATCAACATAAATGCAGATGCAGGGTTTAATATTCATAACAATAAGTGACAAATATAAGGGTTATAACAGAATCATTTTCCCCATACCCTCTTGTTATATTTGTTTGTTTGTTTACCTCGGTTGGTCCGTGACACATGCCATTAGACCCATGATGAACTCATGGTCTCTTCCAAGCTCATACAAAAGTACCAACCTGGATAACCAGAAATGGATAATCTATGCATGCTGGCCAATGCATCTTTGAAAAGATGCCGAAAATAGTAAAGATAGCAAGAAAAAGAGAAAGATGGCCACTCCCAACACAATTGTACAATTTACTCTTAGCCCTTACTTTGTGAGAAAAGAAATCAGGAATTCTAATCTCATGCCCCGATATTGTTTTGTTTTAACTCAAAATGGGGAGCGACATTAATGCAACATTTAAAACTTTAAAACTATTCAATGTAAATTAAACGGGAAACGGCCTAACTATCATTATTATTAATTTTATTGTTGATGTTGTTAAGAAGTGGATTAAAGTAACATTTATACAGCATTAAAAGACATTTACTGTCATCAGAATTCTCTCACCCAAATTATGATTTTATTATTTTAATTTAAAACGGCTCCCATGATGAGGTCCAAGACTATTAATTTTTGCACAAAAATTGGTCAGAGCGCGAGCGATGGTTTTGAGATTTGCAGCAAAATCGTTTTTGTTTGTTGTCACCTGAACAACCATTTCAAGAACCACTGACCCAAAATTGGAGATTAGACAGTGTGCAATCCAAATTTGTGACAAATGGCAGCTATTGCAGATACGACTTTCTTGCACTCACATGACGAAATGAGCTGTAAATGACATGTGACCATCCACCAAAACAAGCTGAAAATGATGTGACCATCCACCAAAAATGAGCTGTAAATAATAATAGTAATAATAAATGATGTGACAGGCTACCACAAACAGTAAATGATATGTGACCATCCACCACAAATGAGCTATACATGATATGTGACCATCCACCACATGCGAGCTGTAAATGATATGTGACCATCCATAAACAAGCTGTAAATGATATGTGACCATCCACCTCAAACGAGCTGTAAATGATATTTGACCATCCACTTCAAACGAGCTGTAAATGATATGTGGCCATCCACCTCATACGAGCTGTAAATGATATGTGACCATCCACCTCAAACGAGCTGTAAATGATATTCGACCATCCACCACAAACGAACTGTAAATGATATATGACCATCCACCACAAATGAGCTGTAAATGATGTGACCCTCCACCAAAAAAGAACAGTAAATGATATGTGACAGTCCCCCACAAATGAGCTTTAAATGATATGACCATCCACCACAAACGAGTGGTAAATGATACTTGACCATCCACCACAAACAATCAGTAAATAATATGCAACCATCCACCACAAAGGAGCTGTACACAATATGGGACCGTCCATTACAAAGGAGCTGAAAACGATAGGTGACCATCCGCCACACCAGTAATAAAAGATATGTGACCATCCACCACATGCACAGAGCAGCAGTAAATAGAATGTGAATGTCCATCATAGGGGAGCCATAAATGATATATGACCATCCACCACAAACGAGCTGTAAATAATATGTGACAATCCACTACAAAGGAGCAGTAAATAAGATGTGACCATCAGCCAAAAAGGAAGTGACTGTAAACTAAAAATAAACAATATGTGACCATCCACAATAAAAGGGCAGCAAAAGATATGTGACGGTCAACAACAAAGGAGTAGTAAATGATGTGACCTTCCCACACAGGAGCAATAAAAATATGTGACCATCCACCACAAACAAGCAGTAAATACTATGTGACCGCCCACCACAAACAAGAAGAAAATGGTGTGTAACCACAAAGAAAGGAGCAGTAAATGATATATCTGACCATCCACCACAAAAGACTTGTTATATCAGACAGTTCACCACTAAGCAGCAGAAAACGATATATTGGTTGCAGCCAATTTTATTATTGCAGTTATTGAACCTCGGGAATTCAACTGTGCATTTAAAAAAAAATATGACGTTTTAAGTCTTATATAATATGACTATCAAATCAAGAGTCATTCAAAAGTTGTGAAACTAATTTTAAAGAATAGATATAGGCCTAATGGTCATTCCAAAAGTTGTGAATCAAATTTCGAAAATTGAAATAATGTTCTGAAACTAATCTTTAAAACAAATGCATGGGTCATTCAATTCATTCACATAAATCATCCAGTTTAAAATTATAAGCAATTTTGAGTTTTTTCTTTCTTTCTCGTTTTATGTTTGGGTGTGTGTGTTATAATAATTCTTTAGTTGAATCGCAGACCGCATCTTTAATATACAATAGTAACGATTGCTGCTCAAAATAAACGTCAAAGCTAACAACATGCTGGAGTGCACCACGTTCTCAGTGACGTACGTAGAGGCCTGGATATAGTGAATCTACGTTTTCTGTTCTTGTGAGGAAAATTGACAGTGTCGATAATAATTAATGTCCGTCGATAAAAACAAGTTTATTCTGTTGTAGAAACTAACCCTAACCGTGATAGAATAGGAACTAATTCATTTTTAGGCGGTGATTTATATCATAAAACGACTGAGAGATTTATTTTCTTGAAGATCGAAGTAAACATCAGAACTCACCAGGGTGGAGCACTGTATAGGAGATTTCTTCGCTTGTCACGGGACCCGCCGGAAATGAACAGCAACAACAACGACAATGAGGTCAGTGCCGATCTATCTTTTGCCTTTTTGTCCAAGTAGGCCTATACCTGGCTTTATCGTTCATTTATTGTGTACAAATGGTATACGGGGCTGCTCAAAAGTTTTGGGGTGCATTTTCGCAATTTTGGGTATATTGATGGGTGGGTTTTCGCGGGGGTTTTCGTCACAGACCCAAAGCGCCCAATTTGCGACATTGGGTGTATTTTAGAAAATTTTGCCATAAACGCACGTAATTTACCCTAAATTGGGTACTTTTTCTGGAAAATTGTATAGAGATGGGTCGCAGAATCACGCTTTTTTAGGTATACTTTGAGCATTCCTCTACAAATATAAGAACCCCCCCCCCCCCCCCCCCCCCCCCCCCCCCCCCCCCCCCCCCACTCACCCCGGCTGTCTCCCTCCTCTTCAACCTCCTTACATCCTCCTCCGCTGGCACTATGATATAGTGACGGACTCAAAATGGGCCAAAATCAGACCCTTTTTAGAGGAGCATACGCACCACTTTATTATTCGAACCCCCCCCCCCCGTTCTATGGTAGGCCTAGTGTGGTAAACATGAATTTTTTCAAGACACAATATGGGCTCACGAAACAAAGTTTCAAATGCAAGTGCATGCGTAATTGGTATATCATTACAAACGGACCCAAACAAATACCCAGACCAAAAAAAAATGGTCAATTTCATAAAATTAGGTATTTAATAACATATTTCACACCCAAATCGCATCGGGCACAATTTCGGTCTGAGTCATAGACCCAGATAACAACAACAGAATTAAAGCATTTCGTGCCCGCCATCAGAGGGTCTTCAAAAATATGTACATTATAAACCTCTATATCTTTTTTTAAGCACATTCACCGCTAAACTAATTTCATATGACCAACCGCTTTTTCAATTAATCATTTTTATCAACTAAGGGCTTTAAACATGTTCAATCGAATAAGGATAGCTCAATATAAAAATTTGAAAACTGATATTGGTTTCCGGGTAACCACGGGTTCCGAAGGTGACCCTATGTGAGACCACAAATTGTCAAAAATGGGTGAAATTATACCCTATCTGAGACCATAAATCTACCATATCTGTTCGAATGGATACCCTATCCGAGACCATATCTGTTCAAATGATTATTACCCCATCTAAGACCGTAGGCCTACGCAAATGTGACGAAATATTTATTACAAGAAATAATTGGTAAAATGTAATTGTACACCATTTGAACACTCTTAAGAAGTGTTTCTAGGTATTTGAAGCACTTTTATTGTAATTTAAGACACCATTATCATTAATTCAACCATTCTGTCTTAGTTTGATACCCTATCAGAGTCTTGAAAGACAAATTTGATACCCTATGTGCGACTTGCAGACTGCCAGGTCGATTTTGATATACCCTATATTGCAAGTTTCGAGACCTGTCCAGGTCTCACCTTTTTGGTAACGCGGGTGGTTACCCGGTCAAAATACCCAGTTACCCCCCCCCCCCGGGTTTGAAACATAAAATTCCCTTAGTAGCAAATTCCTCATTTTGCCTCTCTTAAAATACACCTTCAATTTCCTCTTTCTTTGAAATGTAAACACCATGTGACTTGTGTCACAGATATTGTTATTGACGCAAAGCCTTATATGAATCACGTGACTTCATCATATGATTTAAGGCGCATCATACAAATTAATGGTAACAATATTATCCTGCACATGCCATGACAGAATATAGCGCGATGGCCTGCTGATACGTGATATATACGTGATGACTCTCCCCGAAAAAGAGGGGCGGGGGGACTTTGCGACAGAACACTTTTCGAAATACAGGTGAAAGTAGGCAGCGAAAAATAAAGAAATTAATTAAAAAAATTCCAGCAGATTTCCTGTTGTCAAATTTGATCGCCTTGATCAATTTCAACAAGTAAGGTGTCATTTTAAAGCTTAGAAAATGCTGTAACAGACTCTTGTTAAATGATAAAATCAAAATTGCTATTTCAAAGTCCCCCTTTCGGGGTGAGCCATCACATATGAGTAAAATGGAAGCACACTTTTGGCCCACTGACGTGAATTATGCATCTCCTATCCCCTTGAAATGACCTCGAGGGATAGTTCTTGGACGGACCTAAAAATGACCACCATACTGTCAGATTGTTGAACTTTTTTGTGGCCTCTGGCCTCTTAACCTCTTATATGAAGAGGTCACCGTGGAAACTTTTGATTTCATTTTATCTGAGGTCAAACAATTGGTAAGTAGCGTAAGAGGCTTTTCATAGTCTATATATTATGATATTTGGTGACATCTGACCCATATCCGTATGAAGCAGGCATGAACACCTTGGCATCTTTGCCCAATATCGACACATTTACAGATTTGCCATTTGATATTGTTGGAGTTTTGACCATTGATGACCGTCCCTAAACTGTAAGTCGGAATAAGTGGCCATTATAGTACAATTTAGCATCTCCTTTTCCACTCAATATTTGCTCTAGAAAATCTTACATACTGTGTGAATTTCGAGGTTTTATTACACAGATCCCTAACATAATGACTTTTCAGTCTTTGATAGGATATAAACTCCAGAAAACGGGTTGGAATAAGTTTTATTTTATAGTGTCTAAAATGTTAATGAAAATTGTTTCAAAGTCTTATATATTAGACTTGCGCAAAGGGTGAACTGTACATTTTGTATTGTTACTCGTTTTTTGCACCACATTTGCATACGGTCTCGGGTATTCATTTAAGAACCTCCCATTGAAGTATAGAGGGTTTGCACGACGCGATACGCACCATACACGCAGACCGTTTCGACGCCATCTTGGTGGAGCGCGGAATAGTTTGTGATGTAAACAAGACATCAAAATCGGCTGTAACTCGTGATTGACTTCAAATCATGACTGGAAAATTAAACTAAATAAATGCACTGTATATTCTTGTCATCATTAGTTGTGATCTGGGTTTTGATACTTCGAAAAGATTGTAATATGACGGGACTTTTTGTTTGCCGGCCCATGAAAATGGTGTTGCGAGAATGATATGACGTCACGTGCAAACCCTCTATAGGAACAAAAACCCTCGTCTTTGGCGCTCTTTTTAAGGCTATTCTGCTGTAAAAGTAATCTTAGTCCTGGAATCAAAGTCCGAATTTGTTCTATAGACCATAACGGAATAAAGCGCGAGACTATGGGGCTCAACTGGGGTCCATCTGGGTCGCATGGAGATTTCTGCACTGCTTTCCTGAAGCTGTATTTACCTTTCCACCAGTGTTCAACTCCATCAAACTAGGTATAGATTCGCACTACAGGTTTCAGACTTTTGCGAATATCCTAGAATCAGAAAGACAACGCTACACGCAATACCTCAGTACAACTATACTACTGAGAGACTGTTCTATGCGGATATCCTGAAATCAGAAAGACAACGTTACATTCAGAACTACACTCAATACCTCAGTACAACTACTATGATAATACATGTAGTTCTATGCGGATATAGTGGAATCAGAAAGACAACGTTACTTTCTATACCTCAGTACAACTTCTACTGAGAATAGTTCTATGCGGATATCCTGGAATCAGAAAGACAACGCTACACTCTATACCTCAGTAGTTTCGGACGGATATAATATATTGGCCAGGGTTCGCCCGTCAAAGACGACAATTCCAAATCAAGTTAGGATCCCCATCAAGGTGCAGTATTGTATCTATTGGTAGAATTGCTCTGCTCACAAAATTGAATGGGGTATTGTCATTGGATGGGAAAATCTTGTCAAAAATACACAATCCTGCACCTCACTCAGGATCCCCGACCCGTAATGTTCATCTTTAAATCTAAAGATGTGACGCAAATATCAGACATGTTACTCGAGTTCAATCAATAGCCTATGCCTTCTAATGAGTTTTGCTTTTAACTATGCCATCAATTTGCAAATTATCTACGCACAGGAAATCATAAGCATGATCATTTGATATTCATATGGAGCTGAGCTATTCTTGTTATCAACCTTGCTTTGAGGCAGGTGCTTACACAAATTGTATCATCATCGTCGTCGTCGTCGATGCACCGCCGCCATCGTCGTCGTCGTCATTCATCATGCTGACCAAATATGGTTGTCATAGGTCATTCCTAGACAAATTGACCTCTAGATGACCTTTGACCTATC
>JXSR01S017701.1:19825-34210 GCA_000969725.1 Ophiothrix spiculata
TCCAAAACTGACCTAACCATCATCTTCTACATGAAAATCCACATCTAGAAATGTATACTTTTATATGGATTTACTTATCGGTTGCTGAGTTACAAAGCATTAAATATTTCAGAAAATGAGGGGTTAACTATGCCCTTTTAAGCCCTGAAAAAGATTTATTCAATATAAATGTATTTGTGTTGAATATTGTTCATATTTTGTATGAACTTAAGCAGTTTAATGAGTTTTTCATGCATCATCTATAGCATATCTGATATGTCGCCTTATGAAACTGTGTTTTGACTAACATAAAAGGAACGAACGAACGAACAAAAAGTAGCTTGTATAATGATAAGAGTTTTTCGATTATATCAAAAAACTTTAGAGATACATTGCATAAAGCTTAGCTAAAGTTTGTAAAGCAATTTAGAATCACTCCGTAGACTGCAAGAAGAAATTTAATACATTGTTGATGTACTTACAACATGAATCAAATAACGTCAATGTACTTATATGCTTTGCAAGTCGCTTTTGTATAATTATATCAAACAAATAAAAACGGTTATAAAGGTACCTTATCCACGATATTTTGTAATTTGCATTGTTTTATGGCAAAAAGTGCTGTAACAATAATTTACAATCGGTAACAATCGCTCGATAAAAAGTGCAATAACGATAATTTAAATCTCTCGGCCATGAAACAGGGCGAGGAATAGGAAATATCGTGTCATTGTTAATGAAATGAGATCAAGGTACTTTTGTAGTCTTAACAGAACGCAACAAAGGCCTTGAAAGAGTTTTCAGAAGAACAAACGATGATATTTTATTAGATTCTTAATTGTAATCACTTTGTGTTTATGCTTTGAGCTCTGTATACGTTTGCTCATTTCAGATGATATTGTTGTTAAAGTTGTGCGAAAAAGGTTTTGCTCTTACCGACTGTCTTAGTTTAGCGTTTTATAGTATTTGGAAATACTATCATTTGAATTATTAAACGTATGGAGAATTGTTTATGCATTGTCAAAATAAACTTGGGGTTTTAGATGATATACTGTTTAACCACTTACGTGGAGCGAATTACAGAGTATACCAACAGTTTTACATGACTTCCGAACATCAATAGCTAGTCGAAGGACGCAAGAATACCATGCAAAGGTTTTTCGTGATTTTGATGATTGATATCAGCTGACTGTTGATTGCATATAGTGAGTCTAAGATGACTAATACTATGTCTACGACAATCATGTTCATTTATGTAAAACAGTCTACTGTATGAGACCAAATTTCTTTTGAATGAGACGTCTGTTACCAGACCCATTTGCCAAGTTGTTGAGCAAATTATTTTAGTTATTGTTAATTTTGGACCGAAACAATCTATATATCTATTTGGATGATCTAATGCGGAGCTAAACACACAGTGGACAAGGCTTTACGTGACATCCGAACAAAGTAGCAATATTATTGGCGTTCAGAGTGAGACTCGACCGTGCGCCCGTGGATACTGAATTCTGTTCTTATCGCAAAACCGCATTTCCCTCTTTATTGCGTTGTTAAGGTTGTTAACTTTTATATTTTGAATTTGAAAAGAAAACTGTCGTAACAGGAGTTTTTAATGATTGAACGTAAGTTTAGCTAAATACTTTTAGATTTTCACTTCAGCGAACTAAAATTGCACAGTTTTAACGACCAGAGATTTAGTTATTCATGTTATTGGGCTGGAGGATAGTAACGTTAAGAGATAACAGCAGGTAGCTATCAAATATCGATTTCTCATCAGTATAATACAAAACGCTTAACACCATGTCGTTTCCAAGTTCGTTGGTTCTGTCGATTCTGCTGGTGTATTTAGCACATGACGTTACATCGATGGTTCATGATCCATGTGTTAATGGTGGGATTGTTTCAACATTTCCATCAAAAGTGGAAGTGAGGTCCGCACTGACTACTCTTCCGTGTAAATTCTACGTTGAAGGTGACACCAGTATAGGTATAGTTTTAACACCGAAAAGTGATTCATTCTACCATTCATACTTCTACGCAAGAATATCCGGCTCAGAATCTAATGATTGTCACAATAAATCGATCGTCTCAGTACCAAATCTCCAAGAGCCTTGCAGATTGCATTTGTTCAGTTCGAAGATAGAGATGAACATTATTCAACTTGATGTAGACATCGAGCTTATTAAAACGGATGTCGAGATCTGTGATGACGTAGCGGCACCTTTTAGAGAATCTAAGAATGTGACAACATTGTACCCATGTAACACCATCTGGTACGATGACAATATTCGGTTTGAAGAAAAAGAATTCGAAGAAAGCGAATGTGAATTCGTTGACACAGATGTTCTGTTAAACGACACCAATGAATATTTGCAGTCAAAAGATCAAATTTTGGGCATAACAATAACTTTCCCTATAGTTAAAAAATGCCATTTTCTATGCGAGTGTCACCTTTCGTACAAGAATTGGGTTGAAAATTGTCCAAATGGCCATAACTCTCATCTCATTCTTTATCCTAATGATATTATCCTTTCTCTGAATATATCTCATGTTGATTTGTTCACAGTATCGTCAGACGCTTTCAATGGTTTAGGTGATCTGAAAGTGCTTGCTCTATATGGAAATAAATTGCAATATTTGCCCGTAAACGTATTTGGCCCTTTAAAGAAGTTAAAATGTCTTAAGATAGAAGGGAACAATTTCGGAACTAAATATTTGTTAAAAGGTCTGACGGATGTAACAAGAATCAGTGATTTATTTGTTATAAATCTATCATCCAACCAAATTACAAATGTTCTTGAGAGCACATTTTATTCAATGAAACAATTATATTTATTAGATCTGAGTAGCAATTATCTTTCAACGCTACCAGAAAATGTATTCATTTCACAAAGGATGTTAACTTACTTAAAGCTAGGAGAAAATTTTCTCACTCATTTATTACATGGTCTTTTTGATCCATTAGGTGATTTAAAATTTTTAAACGTATCATTTAATCAAATTGCAAATGTGTCTGAAAACTCATTTTCTTCAATGGTAAAATTGGAAACACTTGAGCTGAACAACAATATGCTCACACATATCCCCTCAGGAATATTTGATAATCTAGATAAGTTAAAAATATTGGTGATAAACGATAATTTACTTACAAGATTACCAAATCGCGTATTCTATTTTCTCATTGAAGTCAATGCTATATATCTACACAATAATTATATTCACTTCAAAACAGGAATGCTGGATATACAGGATGGTCAAACGGATATCGAACCTTTTTCATGGGCAATGCCTGGAGAGTTTTTCAGCAATTTCCATCGTCGAATTGATATAAGTAATAATAACATAATTTCTCTCGATTTTGATATATTTTATAACACTAACATCAGTAAATTGCAAATCCAGATATTTTTATTACTTTACAAACATTAGAAGAGCTTATTATCAGAAACAATAGTCTACAGACATTACCAGATTCACTCCTAGAAGAACAAACTATGCTAAAATTCCTTGATTTGGCATATAACGATATACGCTTCTTACAAGAAAATATCTTCTACAGTTTATATAAACTTGAAATATTGAAACTAAAGAATAACACATTGAAAAACATTAACGAATTCTTATTTAAATCCCAAAACGTTCTTAGAATATTGGACATATCAAGAAATGATCTTTCAGAATTATCAAAGGGTGTCTTCTACCCACTCCTTAATTTAGAAATACTAGATATATTTGACAATAAAATACATACTCTTAATTCCGACATCTTTAAAAATTGTTTCAAATTACGTATCCTACGGTTAAGTGCAAATAGTGTTAACGAGTTGCCTAAAAATATTTTTAGATTTACGAAAAAATTGAAAACACTACTTTTGAGTGATAATGAACTGACATCTTTGCATTCAGGAATTTTTAGTTTCTTGAAGACACTAGAAAATCTTGACTTAAGCTACAACAAACTCTTAGAAATGCCGTACCATATTTTCAATATAACTATCAGTTTAGAATATCTGAATATAACACACAACAGACTTACGACGTTGCCTTTATTTCAGTTCCTTGGTAACCTGACCATTTTAGATTTAAGTTATAACAGGTTTACTGAATCTTCATCAGAATCTTTTAGTGACCTTGCGTCTTTAAAATACCTATCACTTTCAAACAATTACTTGAAAGATATACATGTTGCTTTGTTTAACGATGTTAGAGAATTAGTGTTTCTTGATTTGAGTGCAAATTATCTAAGTGTAATACAAAAAGTTACATTTCTGAATCAAGCTAAGTTGCTGACTTTATCTTTGGCAAATAATATATTATCGACTATTCAAGAAAACGCATTTCTAGGGTTAAACTCTATTTCAAGACTTGACCTTGATCGAAATGACCTTTTAAGTTTAGATTTGAAATCGCTTAGAGGAGTTGACACTGTGAATTTTTTGAATGTTTCAAATAACAAGATCAAAACAATCCAAGAAAATTTGTTTCAGTCTTTCTCATTACTGGCTAATGCAGATTTGAGAAAAAATGACCTTTACTTTGTCACCGAACCATCTTTTGAAGGACTTAGATTCACGAACATATTAGTAGATAAGTATGCCACTTGTTGCTTTGTCTTACATAAAGATATATGCATTTCTGAAGATCCGAAACCAGCATATTTGACTTGCCAACGCATGCTTCCCGAGATAACATTGCGTATATCAATGTGGTGTCTCGGTCTGTCGGCAGTTTTGTTTAATTCCTTTGTGTTCGTTTCTCGGCTAAGAGGTAAAGAATTTGTTCAGACAACTTTGATTTTACATCTATCTATATCAGATTTTTTGATGGGTGTCAACATGCTGTTTCTTGCATCAGCGGATGCTTATTATAGTGACTTTTTCCCATCATTTTCAGACCAATGGCGCAGTGGCATTCCTTGTAAGGTTGCTGGAATACTCTCTATTCTTTCTAGCGAGGCGTCCGTATTTTTCATTACAATGATAAGTTTTGATCGTTTGCTTGGTATTAAATTTCCGTTTAGTTCTCATCGGTTGACCCTGAAGTCGGCTAAAAGATGGGCGCTTGTAATCTGGATAATCACGACTAGCCTTAGTATATTTCCAAATATACTGTCTTGGTATTTTGAAGATATATTTGAGGTTTCTGAGGTATGCGTTGGCCTTCCAATTGTTAAACGGCCGGTAACAACAATTAATGTTGATTCAGTGGATCTGAATAACATCGAGTTTAAAGCCGACCCTGTATATGAATCCAATTATGTGTCCTATCTGGCAGATATTAAATTGGAAGAAAATAACATACATTCCCTCATTCCTTACTTGTTTTCCTCAATTACTAGCCAAAAAATCGCGACTTATTTCTCCATCACCCTCTTTATCTGTATAAATTTGCTTTGTTTTCTCTGCATTCCATTCTGTTACATTCAAATATTGTTTGCAGCCAGGGAAACTGCTAGAAAAGCTCATCGTACTCAGGCTATGGAGGCTGAGCTACGGATGACCATAAAAAGCGCAGCTCTAGTGCTAACAGATTTTTGCTGCTGGGTACCACTTGCAATTGTTTGCGTTTTAGTACAGTGTGGATACATTAATGTATCCCCTGTCATGTACGCGTGGACTGTTGCTTTTATCTTACCCATCAACTCATCTATAAACCCATTTCTCTATACACTTTCGTCTACAATATCTGATTATTTCAGTCGAAAAAGATCAGAAAAGAAACTGGATAGCAAAACATGTCACACCATTTCATCTTCATCCATGGCAGGTATGAAGAAAGATGAAATGAATGCCGAGTCAACTACTATAGAAGCAAAGTAACCAATGAAAACGTTGCTAAATGTAGCGGGGGAAGCGGGTTAGCGTAACGGTAAATCCCTCGCTTTGCACCAATGAGTTTCGGGTGTCTTGGGTTCGATTCCTGGCCCCGGCGCTGTATGTGCATTTGGTTTACAGTCCATACTCGCTTCCGTAGGTTTTTCTCCGGGAACTCCGGTCTTCCTCCTGCATCTAAAACTGTCACTAAATTTGTCCATCTAAGTCTGCCCTCACCCAGGTTATGGGAAGCTGCACAAAGGGTGAATATTACAGCCGAAGTACCGATAGAATGTGCTCTACGGAAGCACCTCTAAGTGAAATCAAATGGTTGTGACGATTTACCTGCAGCGAATCATGAACGCTTTGTATCTTCGGTAAAAGGCGCTATAAAAATGACATTATTATTATTTATTATTATGTATCGATACAAAAAATACAAAAAACACACACTGTCACAACAAACCACACACGAACAATTTAGACTACACTACACTACTTTACACAACACTGCACTGCACTTCACTGGTGATTTAAGGCCCTGTATTCATTGGCTGTACCCATATTCCGTGTTCCCTTGTCTCGTTTACTATTGTTTATAATTGTGCGGAGCAACACAGACAATAAATTTCGTTCTGCTTAGTGATCATATCAGTGGTCTATGTACGGCAGATGATTCCTATGACCTGGCAGCACCAACAACCAACATGTTCATACTTGGTGAGCACCAGGCAATAGGAATATCTGCCGTACACAGGCTACTGATATAATCACTAAGCAGAACGAAATGTATTGTTTGTGTTGCGCCGCACAATTATAAACAATGGTAAACGAGATAAGGGAACATGGAATATGGGTACAGCCAATGGATACAGGGCATAGAGTGCTCCGACAATGAAACTATAATGTATCAGAACACCTTACAAAAGGAACAATGATTACATCTTGTGGTATAATTGGTATAATGTAAAGTTAAAAAGACACCTTTGAGTAACTTGTAAAATCCCTTTTTGTTTCGTTCTTTGCTTGCAATAATCACAGTGCTACGAAGCGATATTTTTCAGGTGTTTAAAATTCTTTTAGGCAAAAAACTATAAAATTACAGCGTGTACCTTTAAGTTCATACAATGCGTTTATTTGAGCTAAAAAAAATCGAAACTACTTTCTCAATTTATTGATGTCAATCATATTCATCTTTCACTGATGAAGGTGGTTTGGGAGCTTAGTTAGTGCAACTAATTAGCAACTCAATATTTAAAAATGTATGTAAAACTGTTAATAAAAAAGCATGCAAATCAGATGTACTTACGATCTTACGATCAGAAATTTCCGTATAAATGCATATTTAACACTTAACTGCATAAGGGGGTGGGGGTTCCATGGTACCCAACATTTGGTTTTTCGGTTCTCGCATTTTAACGCCGCAATATTTCGGGCTGTTAATTGTTGTAATTGCCTAAATAGTAGGTGCGCTTCTTTTGGCGAAAAAAAAAATTGAGATCGACCGCGTCGTTTTCGAATTAATTAGCATAAATTAGCATTTAGGGGGGGTGCAAAAAATTGATTTGCCCATAAAACCACTCTGGAGTAAAATTCTCTAAATTTTATTTCAGCAATGTCAATGTATTCATAATCTCCTAATTTGAGCCGCCATTTTGAAATGGTATGAAAATTTTTATTTTTTTTCTGAAATATGGTTGTGATAAGTGTACCTATACAGCTTGTCCCAAAATTAATGCAACGAGCAAATAAAAAATAGTAAAAAATGGTTGCCAAAAGATTAAATCATAGTAATATATGTTTTTCAAAAGTAGAGTAATTACTCTACAACATGCTTTTTGTCCCGTTTCATTTTACCATTCCAGTCCAAAGATACGGAGAATTTAAAAAAGCCCTTTAAATCAACTTTGGTCCGATTTGTAAGTTTAGACTTCCAGCTAAAGAAATGCAAACTTGAAATGAAGAGAATTCTGCAAACAACTGGAGCAGAATCAATCCAAACCAATCTTACCTGACCTGTACCTAACATTAAGTGATATTTTAAGTTCAGTTTCAACTTAAATTGGTCAAAATGTTCAATTAAAGTACGGATCTTCCTGATACTCTCATATTTCTTGACTCTGTTACTTTTGGTGCAAAATTCGGGTAGTTTAGGATATAATTTCTACCAAAAGAGTAAAAAAAAAAGGATTCTAATGAAAGATGTCAACCAATAGTAAGTCTTTAACCGAAACCACTGAAGAAAACTGAAGACAAAGGAGTTTAAGACCTAATGCTTCATCTGGCCCATCAAGGGGACGGACGGAACAGGTTGACTAAACCAGACGCAATACTCAGCTGAATATCAGCAGATCATTATTAAATTGAGTCTTTATGTCATGAAATGGGTTCAAGGGATGCTTCTCCTAATATTGTGATGTTTTTAGCAATTTCCATTCAACGTGTGCCCAATGACGTCACCACAGGTAAAACTTTACAGATTAGCAAATCAGACCACCAAAATTTTTCTGGTCTTTACAAAATGTGCAATAACTTTTGATTCAGAGATCCAAATGAAACAAATCAAAAATCCTGTAAAAGCCAATTTTACTCTGTTCTCTCAAAATAAAAGTTCAAAGTTCGTTGCGTTTTTTGTGGGACACCCTGTATATGGTGTAAAGATCATTACAAATTTCGGGCGGGAAAATGGTTTTTATAAGGGGGGGGGGGTACTATGGAACCCCCCCCCCCCCTTATGCACTAACGGAAGTGTGGGGTACCTTATGCAGTTAAGTGTTAATTGACTTCGGTACTTTTAACGTCATAGTGACGTCAATCACTATCTAATGATACCGATTTTGTTATCAATGAAATGAAGGTCTCATATTTAACCGTTAGTATCACAGAGGGAAGATTCATTGGGACCTCCCTGTATAATTCTGAAAATCGCCCGTAATTTGTACTGAATGAAACTCCTCATTTAGTATTGTTATAATTAAAATGCAGGTAGGCATCATTCTGAATTTGAAGGTGAACATTTGGTAAGGACTGTTATCGGCTATTGATTTTAATGTTGACCATTACTAGTCATACAATAAATTGAAATATGTTAAATATTAACGCAGTGAAATTTGCTTCACTTATACCATGTGCATACCAGTCACCTTTGATATGAGTATATTGTAAGATTATTTAATTAAATTCTATCATTCATAATTATACTTGTCGGTCTTGTATTTTGGGTCGCCTGAACCATTGTGTTGTGAAATGTGAGTGCACATCCTGAAACTGTGTTAAATGATGGTCACGTAAAAGTCATACCCTTCTCGTGTAATTGTCTTAAAAATTGTTTACAGTACTTAGAATAATAGATAGATAAAAAGAAGAATTATAACAAAGTGTTTACTGCTTATGTAAATGTAAATGTCTTGAATATATTATACATGTATCAGTAACACTGCACACATCTCAAGCAAATGATGGTGGTGTTTGATAAGTTGCCTTTTAAAAATATAGTGCGATGTTACTTTTTGGAAATGTCTATCAAATATTAATATTTAACATTTCAATAAAAAAGCGGAAAATTACTTGATGGATATAGATTGTAGTCTTCTCGCATGAAAGTGTATTCATTCAGTGTCTAATTAGGTATCATGGTCAGTGGCGTTTACATTTTTAACTTTTTAACACTTAAGTTGTCAAGGTCTGCCAAATGCCCGTTAGTGGTCCAGGGGGTCCATATGGACCCAAAACCGAAAGAGCGCTTTCGCGAAGAAATTTATGTTGAAACTCTAGTAACAGGTAAAGTACTTCAAAAAAATTGAAAATTGGACAAACCGTTTCAAAATGGCGGCCAAAAAACAATTTGTCGTGTCGCGTCAATTTTGTTTTTCCGCCAAAATATGAAAACTCACTTCCCAATGGATTTTTTCAATAAAATGTGGCTCAAATTTGCAGTATACATTCCTGAAAAAAAAATTGAAAACTAGTTGTTCGGTTACGATTTCATGGGCAAAACAAAACTGAAGAGCGACCTCGAAAATTATGCTAATTAGTATGGGGAAGGGGTAGGTCGATTTTTTTTTAGAATATACAAATACATAGAAGGGCGATGAAAAATTATTTCGCGTTTTTGTGTTGAGTCAATAGGACTCCCCTACTTAAGTGTTAATAGTATTGCTATTTGATCTGAAGTATAACCTTAAGAAATAATTATTTAACTCAAAAAAGGCTCCAAATTGAGTGGTAATAATAAATTCAATTCAATATTTTAAGTACCTTTTAACGTTATCAATATTTCCCGATGCTTATCATTCAGTTCAATATACATACATGTATCATTGATTCATTCATTTTATGATATATTCAACATGTCAATCTTTTCGTCAACACCTTTAGTAATGAAAAAACATATTATTTCAATTTGCGGCAAGTTGATTTTCTGGGCATCTCTCAAAACGATGGCCTTAATCCGGCGCTGTTTTTGGTGATGTTATTACACAGTGTTTCGGACAGCTATTAAGAATGTCTCTCATACATTTGATGAGTACAATTATAGAGACTGACATAATAATATTTTGTTAAAACAGATTCATAATTAATATATGTAGTATTATGTGTGACCTGTCATATTATAATAATAGGTACCTTAAGGTCGGCTAGTACCGTATGTTACATAAACGACCCATTGCAACTGAGCATAGTCAAAAATCACGTCCTAGATCAAATTTCTAATTTCATCAGAAACGTTACCTTTGAAGTGTATTCTGCAGACTGGTGTTCTGTCATTTTAGTCAGGTTCAGACATCCAATACATTATTCAAGTTTTACTTCAGGAGAAAATCGTATAACACGAGTTTTTTCAGAATCAGCAGGATGCCTTTCACAATTGGATGTAACTTTGCAACCAAACATTCCTGACACGGATTTTGGGACCCTAAAGATACTCTTCGATATGACGGGTCACATATTGTAAGCTATTTTAACAGTTAAATGGATTTTGACCTTATTGATTGATAAATATTAGATCATTTTCATTTGAAATACAGATCTGGGCCCTTCAACATTATTATCAAAGATGGTGTATGCATTTTCCGCTTGTTAAAAGTATCTCAAATATTTGTAAGCATCATTTACGTCAAGATACAATTGTATATAATTATCCCTTAGTATTAACGAATACTTGATGAGCGTCCCTGATAGAGGGATACTTTTGAACATAAGCTACAATAGATTCATCAATGATCTTGGGACTTTTCATTTAGTGATGCTAGTGATGATAAATGTCGTTACGTTGATAAGATGACAATCGATGTTGATTACAACAGTCTTGACATTAAATATGGAATATATTTTTCTGTTAGTTTCCATCTTGAATAATCCGCCATATCTCAGTATATGACTTTGGTTCCGACATCAAAATTGAGTTTTTGGCATCATGAGAAAGCTTAGATTTTTACAAGTAATTTGGTACCTCAAACATTTCGATACAACAATCCGTTAATATGGCTATTTTAGTAAGAGCGTGTTGATCACTTTTCAAAAATAGCAAATTTACACAAAATCTCCTTAGCACCGGGTACTTAGGAGCACTCAATCATCATCAAATTTGACACCGACATTGTCAAGATACATATCTTTAATTCAGTTACAAAAATATAGCAAATTAGGCATATTTTTAATTAATATGGATGTGTTTTTTTCCGATCACAAAATTGCGAAAACGAGATTGTCACGGTGTTAGAAAATTGTCTAAAAATCATATTTTTTCGCAATTTTATAGAAAACGGCTAGGTAGGAAGATTTTTAAAACTTTGAAGATTCATAATATCACAAAATCTCATATTCACCCCCAGACGAAATTTTACCACTTCTCAAGTTCAAAGACTGATATCTCAGTTTGCAGATCGTCGCAAAGTGTCCCTTTTCGGTGTGAGTCATCACATATTTGTAACTGTAAAATCAAGACCCTTTTTGCATATGTGGATGACCCAGAGACAATGGGAAACTTGAAAGCTTATAAACCTCTCGAAATTGGGTCCAACTCTTGCACAATGTTATACAGAATTAAGGAAACTAAATTTGCCATAGTTTCTTCCATGCATTTACCTGAGCGCGTGAAGTTTTACAGGGATGTTTCACATATTGTTAGTTATAAATTATGACCAGTCACTTTTTTCTTTGTCATCTATAAGAAGCGTATACAGCGCCAGGACTCTCCATATGGACATTCCACTCGCGATTAGAGAGTTCCGACGGGTATCTCAACTTGTTGTTCATAAATTAAATGAACCTGATGGTTTGAAACATAGTAAATGTTAGTAGTAATTATATCTGATAAGCTATTACATGTTTTATGAAACGGATTAGCTAAGTATCGAATTTGTAAGAGATACCAAATAGAGATGGTGGATATTTTGAGTATTTTCCACCATCAGAATTAGCATGATTTTTCTTATCTAGTAATATAAAGTAAAAACATTCAAACACGAAATGCGGATGTATGAGGGCAATCGTTAAAAAAAGCTATGAAGAAGTAAGATTATATTTCACGGGAATCTCAACCCAAATATCAAGCATAGCCTGAAGTAATTCCTTTACATTGATGGTTTGATGTAACTCGTATTTAGAACATTTTGTAGATTTTCGCTTGATTTAAACTGGCGATCATGTTAAAAACCACTGGAAAAATATCTTGACCAAACAACTTTCCCAGCAACGCTTTGGCTGGGCAACAGATCTGTTCCATTTCGTGTCCTATAAATGAGATAACGTTGTATTCATTGCTTAGACCAAATTTGAAATATGCTGCCAAGATGGACGCATCAGAGCATCAGATGTACAGAATAGGGTTATACTGGAGAGCAGGCCCGTAGCCAGGATTTTTTCAAGTGGGGTGCGGATTTTCAAAAAGTGGACCTTTTGGAGGACAAAATTTCGCTTTGGTCGACCCTAAACTAATTTGAGTAGGTTTTTAGCAGTTTTCCAAGCATTTTGTGCAGTATTTTATTAAAAAACGACCTACATTTACTTGTTTTGGTGCTTTAGGTGTTCTTTCGCTGGTCACTTAGGGAATTGTTGTGGACCTTTATTGTTAATTGTCGACGCCCCCACCGCACCCCCCCCCCCTGGCTACGGGCTTGCTGGAGAGCACATGCTATTAACAATACATTCAAGAGAAGGTAGCATTGCCTTCCGAGTGTTTTACATACAGGTGGAAAATTGGCCCTGAACACCTAGGAAGTCAGCCTCCATCAGCACCAGTACAGATACATTCTAGAAGATTTGATAATATCGTTGGCTAGGCATCTTCGGAAACAATTTTGTGTTCCATTATAACAAGGCTCACCTCCGTCGTTCTCGGAGTCTCGTACCTTCCGGACTTTCTTGGAAGATCTGGGTGTTTAGGTCTTGACTTGTCCGGTATGATCTTCGGATATTAACCCTATTGAGAACATCTGGTTTAAGAAACACGTTGGATTCAACAGCACATTATATTAACCCACCGATGTGAAGAGGTTTTGTTATGGTGTGTTTAGTGCTTTCGCTTAGATACCACCAAAGAACTCTCCAATCACAAAAGGACAGCATGCCATGGAGAGTCATGACGTATTACGCTTTAAATGATGAAAAAGCGGAAATTTTGATTGATCAGAAATTATTGTTGATATTGTAGTAATCAACCCTGTAATATAGCAAAGCAGTTTCCTCTGTTTAATATTATTGTGTAGGCTTTGGACCTACTTTTCTGAGTTATTTGTACCCTCAAGTTTCCTATTGTCTTTGTGCCCTTTCAGTTAGCTTGAAAATGCCCTTGTTTGAATTTTATAAGTGTAGTTACGAACATGAGAAAGCACACGTCTCAAAAATGAATACATATTGAGATATGGCTGGTTATTTAAGATGTAAACTGACAGAAAAAAATATATTCCATATTTAATGTCAAGTCTGTACTTTGTTCACAAATATAAAACCTTTAATTATCTTTTTTAATTTAAAAAAAAGGAATGTTATTACTTTTCATCAAATTTATACCTGTCATTTATTTCAGATATTCTTTATTATAATAACATTTCAATCCTTTTCTATATTTTTGGAGATACGAATTTCAATTTAAAGAATTTCAAGATTCTTCTGGACATCACTCACTATACTATTCTAAATCCAGCTCTAGTTTGGAAAACTGAATTTGGCAGGGTATTGTTTTTCACATGTTTCTTTCTGTTTCTTTCTTCTTTCTTCTGGCAACACTTTGATGTCTCATATCTCTGGCATAAAATGACCGATTTTCACCAAACTTATGTGAAGGGACCAGGGTCACCTTCCATTTATATCACCTGACCCCTGACCCCTCAAAGGTCACGTAGGAGTCACGAGGTCAAAAACTTGATTTTCACGAAAAAAGTTTCAACTCAAGTACATTACATGGTATGTTCATGAAACCTTTTGACATTGTCCACAAAGGTTATTGGATGAAAAAAATACCTGGGGTCATTTGGGGTCACAGGGGTCAAAAAAGGTCAAATTATCGAAAAAATCATTAAAAATCAGTAACTTCCTAGTGCAAGGTGGTATAATTATTCTACTTGCACAGATAGATTGGCAAAAAAATATA
>JXSR01S017702.1:40566-62605 GCA_000969725.1 Ophiothrix spiculata
CGAATAAGGGGAAATTCACTTGCATGACTAATTTATAACCCCTGTTTGACGACTTTTCCACCACGTTTGACGAAATAATGTTTTCAGTGTATGTTATAAATCTACAATAACAACCAAATTGAGGTCCAAAGTGGCTGGGCCAAATATTCTATATATAAAAAGTTTGATATTCATACACATTATTCAAGCTATAACTAATCAAAATAATTGGTGGAAAATTGCTGTGAGAGTTTCAACAACAGAATAAATTCTCCCAAACCTATGTTTGTAATTTAATTCAAAACCAAAATGAACTCCAAAATACCTCCTCCCTCCCCAAAAAGGTTTTCACTTGAAATGAATTAAGAAAACATAATAAGCATTATTTATAACATTAAGTATTCAAGATTATCAATTGAAAATGCCTATGAGGGTTACTACTTAAAATAGTATTATTCATTTGTCAATTCTGTCGTTAAAATGTTTTAAATCCACAATGGCCCCATCTATGAATTGAAGAAAGTTCACAGCATTAATTTCGAGAAAAACGATTTTGCTGCAAATCTCATGCTCCGACCTATTTTTGTGCAAAAAATAATAGTCTTGGACCTCATTATGGGAGCCGTTTTGAATCAAAATAATAAAATCATAAATTGGGTGAGTGGATTCTGATGAACAGTTAAAGTCTTTAATGCTGTATAAATGTTACTCTATTCCACTTCTTAAGAACACCAACAATACAATTATTAACAATAATAATAGTAAGCCTGTTTCCCATTTAATTTGCATTGAATGTTCAAAGTTTAAAATGTTGCATTAATGTCGCTCTAATTCATTATGAACAAAAATGTATATGGGTGGCCATTTCGGACATCATTATGGCCCCATTTTGAATTACAAACAACATGATATGGGGAAAATGATTATGTTGTAACCCTTGTAGACTTTTGTCACGTATTGTTATGAATATTTATTGTGCTCTGGATCCTGAATTATGTTGATTTATTTTATTTTTTAACAATAGAATATCATTTTGGCGGCAATTAAGGACATTGATAGGGGCACCATTTTGAATTTTAAAGATGTAAATAACAATGTTTGATAAAATAAATTATACTGTTACAACCCGAAGCCATTTTGCCCTTATTGTTTTGAACATGTTTTAAATGTTATTATATATATTGTTAATGGCACTCTATAACTTTGTTTTGAACAAACGTAGCATTTTGACCGACATTTCGGACCTCATTATGGGCGCAAAATTAAATTAACACTTAAGTGGTCAAGGTCCTCTACACGTCCCGAAATTCATGTTTCGTTCCGATGAATATACCGTCAATTGTTTTGTAATCTTGCTTTTTTCAGTCAAAAATTGATATGAAACCTTGATATTTGTGCTAAAATTGATTTATTTTGACTAAACATTTGCGGGATAGTAATATCGGGGTGGTAAAAGTCGTAAAATAAAGATATTTTGAAATTTGTCCCGCCAGCGTCCCGATTTTTCGAGCCAGGGGGGGGGGGGGGCAAGTGCCCCCCTGCCCCCCCCCCGCTTCGTACGGCCCTGCCTCTACATGCCCGTTAGTGGTCAAGGGGGGGGGGGGGGGGGAGTCCATATCCGAATGGGCACTTTTGCGAAGGTAAAGTACCTCAAAAGAACTATAAAAAAGAAAAAAAAAATCGAAAATCGGACAAACCGTTTCAAAATGGCGGCCAAAACAAATTTTGTCGTGTCGCATCAAATATTTCCCGCCAAGAAATTGAAAACTCACTTCCCAATGGAATTTTTTCAATACAATTTGGCTCATATTTGCAGTATGTAAGTACAAATACATTCATGAAATACAATTTGAAAAAAAGTTGTTCGGTTACGATTTAATGGTCAAGACAAATTTGAAGAGTGCCCTCGAAAATGCTTATTTATGCTAATTAGCATGGGAAGGGGTGGGTCGATTTGATTTTTTTGTCACTAAGTGAAGGGTATGGTAAAGTTAGACAAATACATAGAGGGGCGATGACAAATTACTTCGCGTTTTTGCGCTAACGCGCAAAAACCAAATGTTGGGTCCATATGGAGCCCCCCCCTCTTGACCACTTAAAAGTGTAAACACATATTAACAACATTCGGTGAGAAATAATTTGCTTGTGAGCTTCTTCGCCCTTTATTGTCAGAAATATTTAATGATCTTAATGCTGTATTAATGCTGCTCTAACCCATCTTGTACCAAAATTGTCGGCCCTTTGGACCTAATTATTGGTCGTTCGATTAATCATGGAGAACTCTTATTTTTTCGGGTGACACAAACCAACTAGCCCTTGTTTAGGGCTCTCAATATTGTTCAATTTAGTTCGCCCGCAATGATTATGAGTACGGTGTATGAGTATGAAAATAGAGCAAGTATTACTTAAATTTATCTAGCCGCCGTTATGTTTTCATCGTATTTACTAAATAAAGCCTGTTAAAATAGTTAAGTAAACGTAAGTAAATATTATGTGTAACATGAATGAGTAACAATGACATAATGTTTTTCAATTCGATCAACTAAATACAAAAGTAGAACCAACAAGTACAGATATTAAGTTGACAACACCTTCATGAAGATAACAAAATGTAAAATTGATACTTTTGCGTACACCAAACTCAAATCAGTTAAGTAAAATGAAGTAGAGAATATTGTAGTATATGTAGCCTACAAATAAATCTTGAGTTATAGTAAAAAGGACACTAAAAGAAGCCAAATTCATATTTTTTCGTTTATCTGGTCAAATATGATTTAATATACACAAGAATATACACAAGAAGGTCCAATACATTCATTTGGTAGTTTTTATACAATGTTATGATGAGTTACTATGGAACATTTAAATTTCACATATAAATTTATGTTCTGCTCTTTTGAGAATGTGAATGGCTCTGTGGCGAATACGGCAAAGCATCAGACTCTTGATCCAGAGACCCAGGTTCGATTTCAGGTAGGTACAAAGGTAAGTTTTCTCATGTCTGTAAATGTAATTAAAAATTAGTAAGGAACCTCAAGAAAAAGTGAAATTGATTCTTTTTTTTTTATTTCAATTAATTTGTTGTAAGTCAAGCCCAATTTAAACATTTTATTTATGTGGAATCTACTGACGCTATTCAGTTAAGTGAACGTTTTACTAAATTGAGTTTATAAGATGCAATTTATCGGCAATATTATGTGTTTGTAACTCAAATAAAAAGAGTTATTTTAAACCGTGTCAATTAAGTACAACATACGTGAATAAATGCTTGTTGCACGTACTTAATAAAATCAAGGCAACCGTGTTGCACAGATTTTTTAAAGTAAATTCAACAAATTATTTTTTAAAGTGTAGCAAATGGATAAATTGTCATACCTTTGTAATCTCATTTTCCGACAAAGTGTGCAAGTGTTGAAATTATTGTTTTATTATATATGTCAGTTTTAGCTTGTATATACCTGAATTACCCTATATCTGAAAATATTTCCTCTTCTTTTCCATATTTCCTTAAAGCAATACTATAGGGTGTTAAAATGGAGCGACCCATCTCGCCCATGATTAGTATAATCAGTGTTCCCTCTAAAAGGTTTTTGAGCTTGCGCCACATTTACCACGTTTGAACCGGTCGAAGAAGTGCTTGCGCCAAAATTAAGAGTTAATGCTGAAAATTGGCTAAATAAAGTAAAAAAAAGTATCGATATCATGCATCAGGCATGAGAATGGTTGCTCATGAAAATATCTGAATTTGGTAAAAAAAACCCCACTAAAATGTTAAAATTAAGCCCAAAATTATCTGAATTTGGAAGATAAAAATACGTAAAATATCTGAAATCAGATAATTATCTGAGAATTCTTACGCCTGATGCATTTACAGAAACGTGTTGCGCCAAACGTGTTCTCTCACAAATGGCACGCCATATGGCCTTAGCAGGAACATTGACCATGATTGTTGTAGGTTATTGGGTTTGTTTTTGTTTAATATTGATATCCTCCAAATGATTTAGCTTAAATGTACTTCCTTTTTATGTTATGGCCATTTTGTGAATTTAATTCTACATGTAAAAGTGTACATATTGCAGTTATCGTCCACTGCACGCTACACCACAGAGTAACAGAGATGACACTGCACTAAGCTCAAAACACGGCCCCAATCATAGCGTAGTATGTTGACAAAAACTAATATTCATGAGTTACTGTCAGTTACACTGCTCAAAAGACTCATCAGTAAATAATCAATACATGTATTAATAACCGTTTTCACGCTAAACTAATTTCATGATGTCTTACATGAAGAATGAACAAGACGAGGACGCATTTTGAAGAATGCTACACAACTTGCATTCAATTAGGCGTAATACACTTCAAGGGCAATGTCAGGATTTATTTGAGTAGGATTATCCATAATGCGTCCTCATTTTTGTAATTGGAGCCACTGATCACGCAATCAGCCAAGAAACGTTAACCAGCGCCTATTGAGAAATGGTAATCAAATGAGCTATGAAGTATATGGGGATAAAGTGTCAGGGGCCTGGCTACACGGCGATCTTTGTATCGCTAATACAAGCCTACGTGTTTTTTCAAAGTACTCTATCAGGTCTTTAAAATTAATGTATGGTAATGAGTATGGTATCACGAGAACGAGAATTTCATGATCTTGATTGACATGTGTGTTCAAAATTGATAGGTTAAAGAATGCGAGCGTGATAGGCCAATGAAAGTTGTTATTTCGAAACTCCATAGCGAATGTACTGACCGGGGTCTTGTTACAAAATGTACCTAATCTTTTTAGTTCACAAAAAATATCACATGAAAGCTTAATAAATCATGAACAAAATGGTAAATGTTCAAAAACAATCGGCCGGTTAGTTTTGATACAGCGATCTTGCAAAGTTATTATCCTATACCCAAAACACGGGAAGATATCTCGGGGTCATGCATCAATTAGGAACGTCGTGTGTGCATTGTAACATTGAAATGTTGCTAATAACTGCAATATGAGGAAACCATGATGTGATCTTTATCCATTTGTGGCAAACAAGTTTGTGACAAAAAACACTTGAAAACTCTTTCAATAACCACATTCCTTTATTTGAGGCTGTTTTTATTGTTGCAATCGGTCAAGGCTGAAAATTTAACCTTTTCATTTGACCTTTGACCTCTAAAGAAAGGTCAGTCAGATAATGGGGTCATCATTAGAATTTTTGATCGCTGGTCCAAGACGAACAATTTGACACCTGAACTTTTTTGAATCGTACAAAGTACAAAAATAGAATATTAATAATTGAAAATGAAAGTGTTTTGTGCTTCTGTCCCGTGCTATGGGTGTTGGTGGAATATTTTGAGCTAGAAAAAAATCTGACATGGTCATGAAATCTGAAATCGAAAACTTTATGTTTTTCAACTTTTCATTTTAAACGAACTGATTTGTTGAAGATATCCATTTCAAGGAACCAGAATTTTACTAGACCTCCCGGCCATTTTTCTGTCATTTTCAACGTATCTAAAAATTAAACTTGCCGCAATGTTGTAACTTTCAATGTGCAGTGACATATTGGTGGCTATATTTTGAAACAGCAATTCCAACCACAAAATCAAGTTAATGCAATTCATTTTGATAAAAATTAAAATCTGTTAAACATGAATGTTTATATCAAAATCTATTGATATGAGTAACTCATAAAATGCTGCCCTGAGATATGTTGTGATTGAAAATTAAAATTTCACCAACAATTTCAGATATTAAGATGATTGCAAATAACCATGGTCAAAGTTGAGTTGATTAGATATAGCCCGTCATTATCTGTGTGTATACAAGTAAATAACCCTTACTTGCTTTATTTAATTCGAAGCAGTATCAAATTGAAAATAAGAGTTGCAATGGCGCAGCCAGACATTTTCATCAAAGGGGGTGGGAAGACAAAGTGGGGCAAATATGTTTTGAAGGGTGCCACTCCTCAAATGAGTATACACAAAATGGAACACTCCGTTTTTTACCATAGCTTCTTAGGTAAAAATGACGAAGCGCAAAGTTTTCATTTTTTGTCACAATTACGAAAAAAGATTGTAATTAAGTATGAACTGATGTCACTGGAGTGAAGAAAGGGGAAAGAAGGGGAGGGGCAAGGCTTCTGGTGGTCAATTTTCCCCTTTGCCCCCTTCTAGCTACGCCACTGAGGAGTTGAGTGCTGAACCAGTTTTCGTTTTTTGAGGATATTGAATAAACTTCATCACTTTTAACAATGCCATTTTTCAGAATTATATAAAACATTTATTATCAGAATAAAAAACTTAAACTGGATGAAGAAGATTGGGAAAAATAAATTCACATTAGGATATATCCATCAAGGGATTTGTAAGCAGTCAGAAAGTAAAAGTTGATTACGTGGATCTTCCATTCCCACGTATGATATTTAATAAAACAAGCAAAAGACAAGTAAAATGTCAAAAACAATGAAGCAATAAAGGGATATGGACACGTCAAAACCGAAGGATTAAAGTCCACAAGTCTACCGAACAGAGTACACAGATTTCGAACAGAGTACACCTATATCTTATATTTGTGATGGCTCACCCGAAAGGGGGGACTTTGCAGATGATATCAATTTTGAATTTATCATTTCACCTGTTACTGCATTTTCTTATCTTTAAAATGACACCTTTTTTGTCGAAATTGATCGAGGCGATCAAATTTTACAACAGAAAATCTGCTGGAAAGTTTTGTTATTTTCTTTTATTTTTGCTACCTATTTCCACCAGTATCTTGACAAGTGTTCTGTCACAAAGTCCCCCTTTTCGAGTCATCACATTTTAGTTCCCATACTTTTATTCTATTATCGTCGCGCATCGTATCTGGGTGTGTATTTGACAAGTTCATTAATCATGTTTAATTGAGGAGCATATACCCAAACTATTATGAAGAAATTACTGTTTTGAGCCTCAACTGTGCCTTGAAAAGTATCAACTGTATTTGATATTTCTTATATGTCATGCTGATCTGGATTTAACGTTTTTTGTAGTCAACAAACTTAAGACGCTATTACACTTGTCATGGCTGCAGCTGCTAATTTTTCGCAGATAGGTGAAACATTTAAAGAACAGTTTCTATCGTGCCAAATTTGCTATGAATCGTTTGATAATGAAGATCGCGCAGCAAAATTTCTGCCCTGTCTTCATACATTCTGTCTGTCATGTCTCAAAGGTCATGCTGGAAAGAGGCCAAAGTTCAACTGCCCGAAATGTCGGAGAATAGTAACTCTACCTGAAGGAAGAGCTGACTGTTTACCAAACAACTTCATGGTGGAAAATTTGAAAGAGTACAAAGAGTTTTTAAATCATGCAGTTGTATGCGGTGATTGCGACGATGGACATAATGCAGTGAGTTTTTGTCACGATTGTAGATTGTTTTTATGTCAAAATTGTGTTGATGTTCATCTGAAACGACGCTCACAACGGCACCATAAACTTGCTACGATGCAAGAATTGCAGCAGCAGAATTATCGTCCCAAACATGATCAGGTTTGTCAAAAACACCCAGAACAGGTATTGGCTCTATATTGTAAAAACATCGATTGTAAAGTACCCGTATGTGCTTTGTGCGGACTTGTTGATCATCAAGGACATCAACTCGTTGATTTAACAGAGGTTATTAATGAAATTATTGAAGATATCAAAGAGACATCAGCGAAAGCTACATGTAAAGTTCAAGACTTTGTGGAAATGAAAAGAGTGATTGAAGCTGATATTGAACAATTGCGTGACAAATCCAAACAGAACATAACAGAAATAAATAAAATGAAAATGAAATTGACAAATTTGATAGAATCAAGATGTAAACAAGCAGAATTGAAGGCAAAGCAATTATGTGAAACAGAAACCGAGAAATTGGAAAAAGAAATTGATTCGATAGACTCTATTATAAATCAAATGACGGATGCCTGTGAGTTTGCAAACGAAGCCTGTAATATGAATCAACCCGTACAACTGCTTTCGTCACAACATCAAATTAACGAGAGATTAAAAGAGCTAGAAAATGCGGAAGTTGTTACAAAGGAGCCAGAAAAAACAGAGGGTATAACAGCATTGGCAAGAAAAGAATTGACTTTCACTGAAAATCATCGTTCTGCTTTGTCTCAAATCGAAAAATCATTGCAGTTGTTGTGTGAGATTGGTTGGAAACAGGACATTGCAAGAAGAATGTTGAAGCAGGAATCAAAAAAGATTATTACCAGACCGGAACTAACAGATAAACAGTCACCTGAAGCATCAAAACTGAAACAAGAAATTGACCCAAAGCAATGTACACTGCAGATAAATTACTCAGAAAGAACCCATATGGGAAGAACCCCTCGCATGAGTGGATGGAAGGGCATAATTCAGACCGTTGACTCAAGTGGGCAATTAATGAAGACTGGTGGTGTCAACCATCGGCAGTGGCATGTGACAAAGCGAGAATCAATGCACGAGAGACCGGTTGAGGTTTGTGTCCATAACAACAAAGATGGTACCTACACATTTGAAACCAAAAGCAGGTCCTTAAATGTACAAATATCAGTCACTTTAAATGGTATACATGTATATGGAAGTCCATTTGGAAGAAAAACATGAAAAGATAGATTTACAACATTTAACAATGCTATTTTCGAGAATATATATTAAAAAAACACAGTTTTTGATTTTTTAATGTGGCCATGACAACAGCAGTCATCTAAGAGTTCGGCGTATTTTGTTAAAAGATTAAAAGTATGAACACCAAAAAAAAGAATAAAGTATCGGGCCGGGAGTGGAAGGAATTGCTAATGTTGTTAGCAAAATGCTCAACGTGACAATATTGAATTAAATTAGAGCGAGTTTATTACATTATCTTTATAATCAACAACACATATCATACAATATTATTTGTGATTCAATAAGAAGTATTATCAATTGGTAGATTTTAACGGGTTCGCCGTCGGACAAAAAAAAAGGGGGAAAAAAAAAGAAGTATTATGTCTACAATCTGTCAAAATTTGAACCAAATGAGGATTACTGAAAAAGGAGTCAACCTTTCAAAAGTAATTTGACGCCATTTTGGACATATTTATGGAAGTAAAATCACTAGTAAATGTTTTATGAGCAATTTAACCCTTTCATGCACAAATTAAGTTTCCAATTCCCCCGAAAATTATATTGTGTTATTTTTCTTCTACATGAATCCCAATAACATATCCAGTATCATTTTTTGGGCAGCGCTCCATTAATTAGTCATGCTTAAACCATTGTTATGACGTCATTGTTTTGTTTGTCCCGTTGATTATTTCTTACGAATCCACACTTTTCTGCACGAATCTACAACAAACTGTAGATTCGTGCAAAGAAAAATTGTGGATTCGTAAGAAATAATCCACGGGACAAACAAAACACTAATAACAGCATATAGAAAATTAACACTTTATTACAGTATTTTTGTCTACGAATACGACTTTCTAGAATTTGTAATTGAAACATTTCAAAACGTAAAATGCATTTAAATGGATAAACGATAAACTGTATTTGAACACATGTACAATGCAATAATTCAAGTCGTAGCGATTTATTTTGATGAGAGACAAAATATTAGCCATTGATGGTATGATATAAATGAGATATTTTCAAACCGAACAACAAAAATAGATTTGAAATACATAATCGGAAACTCCGAACATGATGAAACTCTCCCAGTACTCTTAAACAAATCGGCAGTATAAACTAAAAAAACCAACACTATTTTTTAAGAGGTGATACTTCTTAGAATAATAAATTTAGCTTAAGCAACAAATTTCCGATAAATTCTGTCGGTCTGAATGGGCATTCCAGGCTCCTTCCATCAAATATAGACATTTATCTCTCAAAACCATCCGTGCTGCAATAATTTCCATTTTTTACTGCATAATCGCTTCGTTTGTGAAGAATCTTCCATGGTAACAAATTGTGAATCAGAGAACTTTTATCCCCCTTTTGAATTGCAAACATCTCAAAAATCGGAAATGTGGTTCATTCTTTCTTTTTTACGCTGCAGATACATTCTACGGTACAAAATTGAAAACATGTATTTCATTCATAAATAAATGCCATTGGTATTGAAAAATGTCCTGGTAATTTGGCGTTTTTTCTGGTTATTCCATATTTCCAGTAAAAAGATTTTCATCAGACATAGATCCCACTTGTTCAGTATCTTCAGATTTACCTGCAATTAAAAACAAACATGAATACCTACGTTATATATATTTTAGGTAATATTCCCAGTAAATGTTGTGTTCTCTTTATTTTACTAGTCGAAGAATATAGCCCCTGGAAGTAACACTAGTACAAAAGGGATTCACAGATTACCGGACTGTTATCCAATGTAAACTTTTATTAAACATTAATAGCAACATAACGATTTATAAAGGCCCTATTTTTATCCGATCTTTCCTTTGGAATCTTTTCGCTATTTTTTATTTAATAATTGAACGATATTCACTCAACAAAACCAAATATTATCAATGATAAAGAGAATAAGACGTTTATCAATATCAAGTACATGTATCTACCTTTTTTCTGACGCCCGTGCTTGATACATTGCTTGTTGTCCATATCATGTTTTTCTTTAAAGTCGTAAAATACAGTGTTTTAAAGGTACACTTTGTTACTTTTCAAGATCCTTCATTGCCCCGGCTACATGTATATTGTCCTATTTGACAGATATTCCAGTATCGAATGCTTGTTGAATCTTGTGTTATGATTATTCAACAATTCCAAATAATACGAGACACATTTAATTTCATGATCTGCAGGCTACACGGCAAGTCGCTTATTTCATCTCTTGGTCACACCTTTTAACGTTTGTTTGATTTTACCTCGTAAAATTTGCATTGAATTACGTAACAAACCACTCGTATAAATCGACAGTTACAATTTAAATACTTCATTGCTTTCATATTACAATTCATTGTGCGATTATGAATAAACTATAACCTTGCTAATTTATTTCATGCCTATCTACGGATGCATCTAGCTAATAGACCACTTTCGTATGTCCCATAATGCATCTTGAAAGTACCACAAATACGGGACCTTGTGACGTATCTTGCGCAGTCGAGCTGTGCGCAATGCGCAGAACTTCAAATATGGTAGACTGAGCAATATACCTCACAAGGTCCCGTATTTGTGGTACTTTCAAGATGCATTAAGGGACATACGAAAGTGGTCTATCACTACACCTGTCTGTGGTCATTATGAATTGGTCATGCAAAGAATTAGAATGCTGAAGATGTTTATACCGATTGATTCACGTTTTGTGAGTTTACGAATCATGAGGTTTTGTACTACAAGGTTAACTTTTTAAATGTTTGCAAATCCCAACAAAGGCCTTAAGAATCTACACTTATAATTCTTTATTGTTGACGTTATTGTTTGTATTTTAAACAATGGTTTAAGTCAGGGAATCCACTCGAAGTTAATGATTCGTGGTCTCCAAATCCACTCGGCTGCGCCTCGTGGATTCGGATCCACGAATCAACACTTCTTGTGGATTCCCCATGACGTATATCCTCATATGAGGACACTGCGCAACAAGAACGTCAATATTTACAACATGCTAAATCTACATGGGAAATCATAAGAGTAAAGTCGTCGTCTTTCGTGCTGAAAGAGTTAAATGTTGGGTTAAATTTTGTTGAACACAAATTTTATAGGCAGTCTGGCGTGAAGAATTGTGTACATTGCCTGGGGTAAATTGATTTACTCATGGGTATCGTTTTAATTGAATTCGTAATTTTTAAAAAGATTTTGTTTCTTTTATATTATTGTTTTGGTTCCATAATACAAGACTCGCTTGCAGGTAATCTCGGTCAGATCTAAAATGATGGTAGAGGCAGGATTTTGTTTCACACGGTGCTTATATTGTCGACTGAAAAATTAGTGCATGCTTTTATAACATCACGGCTTGACACTTGTAACTCTTTGCTGTTTGGTCTGCCAGCTTGTGAGCTGGATAAATTACAGCGTATCCAAAATGCTGCTGCCAGGCTTGTATCCAGAGTTAAAGGTCATTGTCATATGAAGCCTGTGCTTAGAAATTTGCATTGGCTTCCAGTTAGAAAACGCATCATGTTCAAGATTATTTTCATCAACTTCCTAGCTATTCACGGACTTGCACCTGTATATATTCGTGATCTTCTTAACATCCATAAACCTGCTCGGTCTCTCAGATCATCCACAGCTACACTGTTGAAACATCCCCCTCTAAGGCTGCTCAGGACTAATTCATATGGACATCGCGCTTTCTCTGCTTGTGCACCCACTCTGTGGAACCAACTACCTCCTCATATTCATTTTCAAGTCGCATCTGAAAACTCATCTCTTTAAACTGCCTGACGTGTAATATTGTTGTTTACAATGTTTTTGCAGTGCTCTGGACTTTTTAATCAGTGTTTTTATCATGTTTTTTAATATATTCTGCGTAGTAGTCTTAAGATTGTAAGATTGTGAATAGTTTGTTTTTGATATTGTACTTTTTATGCTGTAGTTTTAAGTTAACTTGTGAAGCGCTTTGTGGTGTTTGTAAGGCGCTATATAAGCACCGCCTTATTATTATTTATCATTATTATAGATATTAGATACCGAGTACTGTATATGAATATTTTATAAGCCTCGATTTATTACACAGAAATAATTTGCCTGTCTTGGGAGCCTCCTTTATTTGAAGGAAAAAATAACCCTATATGTTTAAGTTTCATTCGTAATAACATTAATAATTGACATTGAGATAGTATACAAATTATTCAGTTTAGTTATAGAATACAAACATATCCTAAGTAAGTTACAATAACATTTTCAATAAATGTAAAGTCATACTGAAGCTCACTTTCGTATTTTATATAATCTATCTATCTAACCATGATGAATTTTCTCCACTGCTGTCTGTTTAGCATGAGTTCGAGAAGTTCATTTTGATCAATACCAGCATCCTGTGTAAGAAGTACTGGGTAGGTCAGCCTTGGTCTTCCTTGTGCACGTGTCCCTTGGGTGGGCGTCCAGAACATTAGTCCAGACTGGTTCCTCAAGCCGTCTAGCACAGTGAGCAGCAAAGTTTCGGCGGCGACCTCTCACTATTTCTGATAGTTTGAATAAATCACCATATATTACCTCCCTGGTAGGATGATCTCTCCAGTTCAGGTTTTGAACCATTATTAAAAGTCTGGTGTAGCACTCATCTAACCTGGATTCAAGTCTTTCTGTCAGTGTCCACCCTTCTGGGCCATACAACAGAATACTTTCTACGGCTGCACGGAAGAAGCTGATCTTTAACAAGCCTGGTAGATTGGATTTCCAGAGAAAGCGCATTTGGTTACAAGCTTTCCATGCGAGGGCTTTTCGGACATGAAAATCCTTTTCCGACTCATCTACCCAGGAGCCCAGGTATTGAAAGTCTTGGACCTGGTCTAGTTGACTTCCCTCTATTGTGGACAGTGCAACATCAGTCTTGATGTTATATGCCATGAATTTAATTTTTGAAGCATTAATCATAAGACCAACTGTTGCAGCAGCATCCTCAACTCTGGTCAGCAGTTCTTGAGCTTGTTGTAATGTGTCGGATAGCAAGGTAATGTCATCTGCGAAATCTAGGTCGGTAATGACTTCTGCAGGGTACCTTTGACTTCTTTGAGGTGTTACTGTAAAGCCCAGCATGTCCTTGTCTTCTCTGATTGCCATTCTCATCACATAATCTAGCACAATGATGAACAGGTAAGGTGCTAAAGTATCGCCCTGCAGCACTCCTGCTAATATCTTGAAAGCCTCAGTTTCACCATCTGGTGATAACACAACTGCTTTTGTGCTGCTGTACATGGTATTGATTGTTTCGACGATGGTATTCGGAATCCCGTAAGCAGTGAGAATCTTGAGCATTTTACCTCTGTGTACTGAATCTAAGGCCTTCTTGAAGTCTATGAAGGTGATGACACATTCAAGATTCTTGTCCTTGATTCCTTCTATAAGTCTTCGTAAGGCAAGGATGTGGGAAGTAGTTGAGCGTTCAGCGCGAAACCCATTTTGGTTTGGTCTAAGCAGAGGTTCAATGTGAGGTTGAATGCGATTGAGTATCAAGCGGTTGAAGGTCTTGGCTGCTATGGATGTTAAAATGATGCCCCTATAATTGGATGCCTTGTTGAGATCACCTTTCTTAGGAATTGGTACTATTCCACTTAGGGACCATTCCTGTGGTTTTTTAGCTCTTGGCAGCATACCATTGCAGATATCTAATAGTCTGTTGTTGAAACTACCAGATTTCCAAACCTCTCAAACTTGCGGTGACAACTCTGTGGTCAGAACCAACACTGATGAAAGAGCTGTAGGCATTGCAGTCGCATGCACTGTTCTTCCATTTCTTGTTTATAGCAATGTAGTCTAGCTTGCTCCATTGGGGTATTGAAAGGTCCACAACTTTACTTTTTTCTTCTGTAGAATGGTGTTGATTGCTTTCAGCTCACATTCTTCCAAGAAATCTTCCAGATGTTTGCCATTTCTGTTGGTCTTTCTATTGTATGTGAACTTCCTGTCTCCTTTGCCAATTTGAGCATTTAGGTCCCCCATGATAACTAGAGCATTGTGTGGTGGTTTATCTTTGGTAGTTTGGCGCAGATCTTCATAGAATCTTGTGACCTCAGAGTTATCTGCACAATTTGTTGGACTATAGCAGCAGATGATTGTGGTAGCTGGATTCCCGGCAAAATGTGCAACAATGATCCTGGACGAGATCTTCTGAACACTGCAAAGTGATTTTGAAGCATGTGGGTTGATAAGGAAGTCAACTCCTCCAACAGCAGCTCCGATGGTATTTCGTGTTGAGGATTATGTAATTAGCTGCCATCCATCAGGTAGGTTCTGATACTGTACTTCCACGTCATCATGGTGCAATCTGTGTTCTTGCAAAGCAACGATAGATATATCATATCGCGATGCCAGTGAAACCAATTCATCCATCCTAGCTGTTGAGTTTAGTGTTCTTACATTAAACGTTGACACATACACATTCTTCTTACATTTCATAAATGGCGACTCCTTCCTCCACCGATAATCAGATGCGGCCCTCCTCGAAAGGTTTGGGGTCGTAGCGTCATGCTGCGTATTGGTAACGCCAGTGGATTCAGCTGAGTCAAGTTTATCAGGGGCTTTAACCCTGGTGCTGTTAGTTTTCTTCATCATGATTTCTTTCGTTGGCAGATTTAATATGTGCAACATGTTACACATAACAAATTACACCGGTGCATTGCCACTCGCTACCAGTGTACAGTGATGTATAGTTGGCCTGATAAGATGAAATAGCTGTCCTCTGGTGACCTGATGAGCACCATCACAGTGAATAAATTAACTATGTTTGGACATGGGTGGATTTTAGAAATAGGTTCTGCATCTGTACCAATTGCCACCCATACTAAATCATATGGGGATACACCTGAGCCACCAACCACCAATCATTGTGAGTATGTCCACGCAGGTCAGTGTTGCTGGTGTCAGAGTCACTGATCATCCCAAGGCTCAGGTGCCTCTTACCCTATCTAACCGATGACAACCACTAAACCTAGGCAAATGGAATGCTGGAAGAACTAAAATCAGATTCTTCAACATATGTTCAAAGCCTGCGTGGAAAGCATTCTTTTGTACGTCTCAGAAACTTGGACAATCAGCAAGAAAATGGAAGATCGTATCAACGGCTGCTACACTCAACTTCTTCGGAGAGTGCTGAACATCAGTTGGAAGGATCATATTCCAAACACCACAGTATATGGTGATATCCCTCCAATATCTTCAACAATCAGGCAACGCCGTTTATGTTTTGCTGGACACTGCATCCGCACCACTGACCAACCCATCTCTCACTTGATATTCTGGACTTCTCCAGGTGAGAAATCAAACAGAGGCAAAAGTTCCCGTCAGTACACTGACATCATCAAGAGTGATCTTAACCTAGATCTACGAGAGATCCAATATATCATGCAGGACAGGGACATTTGGTCCGAACATGTAGCCAGTGCTTCTTCCATTCCGTCCACGGACGACCGATGATGATTATGGAATGCTGGAAGAAGAACAACTAGAAAAAGAAGAAAAATGAGCTATGGAAGGTAGAGGTCGCTCGTTCCTCACTCTGGTAATCCACAAAAAACAAACAAACAAAAAACAAACAATAATATATAATGACCTTGTTTAAACTTCAAGATAGCATGTTTGTCGAGTGCACCATCGCAGGTGAACAATCATGAAACTATGACGATCAACAGGTTTCTTAAGCAATAAGAAATGACGTTAATTCGTCTGAGGATTTTCATTGCACAAAGATTTACATAGTCTGGAGCGGAAACTTCTCAATTTACGATATATTAATTGATCAATTATGAAAACATAAGGACACTTAAGACTACCGGAAAGACTACCAGCCTTTATAGCTCTTTATATGACTACTCCATTGTGATAGGCATGATTATGCCCGGGGCTGCTCGAAAAAAAGGTGGTACGCATGCTCGTCAGAGCACCTCAAAATCAGACCCTAAATGTCGTAATCATGTACAGCAAGTTCCAAACCTTAAAGCTGTAAAATATCCAAAATCATACCCTAAATGTCGTAATATAATCAAATTGATCTCTAAATGGTGTAATGAAACATTTAACCCATTAAAGGCGTAACACTCTAAAATGGACCCTCAATGCCGTGACGCACTATTTTCTGCCATGAATAACATGCATATAATACATCGTAAGCCTTTTCTGTTGTATTTCGTAGAGTTAAGAATAGCTGTCGAAAAAGTGACCCTAAAGTTGGAGATATCGTACAAAGACAACCCATAATGTCGAAAGTTATCCTGGAAAGACACTCCTTTTTCTAAAGTCGTCGACGACGCCAATGGACAAAAATCCGACACCTTTCGACGTTTTTTCTGACGAGCATGCGTACCACTTTTTTCTTCGAGCGGCCCCGGGTGATTATGTCACCGGTATATAGACTGTTTTTGCACTACATAGAAATCATGTTGTCATACTATAGCCGTAATATATTACCATGAGGATTGAGATGTTATATGACAGGTAATTCATCAGGACACTTAGTCTTCTTTGTTCATGCAGATTGTAATAAACAGAGGTATCCAATTTTCCGAAATGATGATATACAGTGACTACTTGAAAATGAAATAAACCGATTTTGCTCAAACAAATTATAACGAATAAAGTAGGACAGAAAATAACAATAGAAAAACTTTGTTGTATTGTACAGGAGCATCAATCTTCATTGTTGTGGTTTAGAGAAAAATTCATTTTTTGTTAAACAACAAATCTACCTCTTCTATTAACCTATGTGCTGGGTACAGTCAATTTCAGCTTATCAGTCATTTATTTGTAAAGCCCTATTCATACTTAAACTCAATGCGTAATTTTCACCTCAAACGACACCGCAAATTAATTCATTCTCAGAACGCAAATTGACTGCGACAGCCGGCAACATTAAAACGCAATGGACAATTTATTTTTCTCCAATCGATTTGCGTTTTCACAAGATATCAAGTACAGCACCGAGTTTAAATTAGAATAATTTAATAGAGGGTTTGCATAACGCGATACGCGCCCTATCACGCAGACTGTTGTCTTCATTTTGCCTCCACCAAACGTCCCACCAAGGTGGCCGGCCGCCTGCATTTTGAAAATATCAAAATTAGTTGTAACTGTTGATTTACAGCTATTTACTGCATATCATGATTTGCAATAATTTTAACTAGATATATAGATTTGATATTATTAATGTCACTCTTACTTTCGTTAAAAGTGAACTTGAGTGTTGCATAACATATATGTTATATAGAATTATACATTTACAGTAAAGATTTACAAGGATATTAATTTCAAAAAACCCTATGTGACGGTGACATCGAAACAGATACGTAATATATATTCTGCTGCCTTCTCGCAAAACGCGTTGCACTATGAGCGAAAATACTACATCACAGTGTAGTATGTGTAGAGCTCCTAATTAAGTGTAAAAATCAAATTTGTAAGAAAACAAATTTTCTCAAAAATGAATATTAAAGAAAAGATTCAAACAGATACGTAGCAACAGATACGTAATTTAAAGAATAGGGAATACAATGGTTAACAAAAATCAAGTATTTTAAACATCTCCCATGCACTGTTTCTTTTTCTGATACCATAAGAGTTTATGATTTTGTATGTTTTTCATGAGTTATTAGTAGTAGAAATTTCAAAATTTCTCTAACCAAAGTTGCACGCTTTATCGGAGAATGAGCCAAAATTGTTAATCCCATTAAGTGCAAAACCGTAGTGTGGGTGATGTTCGTGACTGTATACCCACTCATTTTTACATTAAGCTCCAGTGGGTTCAGTACGTTACATTGGGTTAAATGTTTGGCTAAATACTAGATTTGCAGCAAACAACATTCCGCAAATAAGCAGTTTAAAATAATCTGTATTAGTGCAAGATTGTTTATTCTTGGAAAATGCTTATGGTCAATTTATTGCCGAAAAAATATGTTGGTATTAAATAAGATATAGTCACGAAAAACCCATTTACCAAATCACTTGGACGTAATGTAAAAATCCTAAATGTGTAAACATGTTGCGTGCAAAATTGAAGCGTGGTATGTCATTATATTTGAAACTGATCAATAAAGAGTAAAAGTGTGTTTGAGCAAAGTGACGTTAAGTGATTTAAAGAGGTAATTTTTATCAATTTGTTTTGCTTTTTGACCCTAGTCTTTTCTCGGGGACGATGTGTTTATTTTTCTCTTACGTTTAGAAAAGCGATATAGGGAAAAATTACCTAAAATCATTTTACGTCACTGCGACCAACATTTATGAATTATAAATACATTAAATAAGAAACATCTTAAAGCTTTAGAGGGCACTTCGCAATTCACTGATTTCCATGTTTGATATCTTATTACAATAGTTAACTACAATTATATTATTGATTTATCTACATTCAAAATACGAAATTATATAACATATGTTCATGTAACTTGATCTTTGACTTTATTAAATTTGTTATTGTAATTATTTATTCGATTAAGTATATAACGTGAACGTATTTGATTGATCGATATTAATACTTTCTACAAATAAAAAAGATAACAAAACAAATAAGCAAGTGAAAAATTTCTATTTAATTTAGAAAAAACCCGCAAAAATAACGGTAAAGAGATGGCAAAATATAAAAGGTCACACATTCGCTACCTACATAGTGAAACACGTGTCCTATAATGGTTTTGAGTTGCTATGGATTATTGTTCAAATGTGTTTATTGCGTTGATTTCAATGCTACCATGTCTAACCAGGCTATGTTTTGTAACACGTCTACTCAAAAGGGGGAAGGTTGCAATCCCCCGAAATGTTTAGAACCAAACTCTCCATGACTTGTATTTGCTACCGATTAAAGGTATGGTCTTCTCTTGTTGATCCAACGCTAGTTCTACGACATTTTTTATAACGCTAAAAATTCTTAGATGCAGCGCAAAATGACCTCTGTACTACCTCAAGGTTCCTTCTTTGCGCTTATTTTAGCGAAAAAAATGGGATCCTACCACCTTCCGGTTCAAAGTTCAGTGAGGTGTACATTCAAAAATGTATTTTTTAATCATTTTTAATGCAGATATTGATTTCAAAATAGGTTTTTAGGTAAAAATTCTGATTTTCAACATTATTTAGCAAAAAACTACATAAAAATCGGATATTGCTACAAATTTTAAAGAAAATTTTGATTTGTGCCTATATTTTCCATACAAATGCCGATTTTCCAGATTTTGGTATTAAATTATGACGTCATAGTGACGTCATACATTAACAGACGACCTTGAATTTGGTATCAATTAAAAAGAGGATCAATTCTTATCCATTGGTACCACATATTGATATTTCGCTATAAAGAAATTAATGGGGGATTTGCAACAACCCCCTCCTCCGTATAATATATTGCAGAAAATCGCTCTGGGCATTTTCACGAAAAAGTGGACATGAGAAAAATATTGAAAAAAGGATGTAACTATTCAATGAAAAATGCTACCACCATATATTTGGTATCAAAAGAAAGTTATTTTGAAGCTCTTTAAAATAAACCTAATTTTGAAAAGACTGAACAAAGATGTCTATGAAATTTCTTTAAAAAAACTAATTTTTGGTCAAATTTCTTGATTTTTATTATGAAAAGTAGTAATTTTTATTTAATTTTTTCAACCCATTCTTGGTTGTTCACTTGGGTGTTATTGGTATAAATGGCTTAGATAAGGATTATATTTACACATGAGGTTGTATTTTTTGTTAATCCTGACCAGGCTTTACGGTTCAGTGCACCCAAACAATCAGCGGACAAATTGTCCTTCCGTTACCGTCCTTCCGTGACCATGATCCCTTCGCATTTCGCATTGTTAAAACATAACCGTAGAGAATATTTGATGTGGAATGTGGCAAACTATTGCAGAAACACCAAGCAATGCATTCAGTAACTTTGAAATAAAATTTCTTCATAACTTTCATAAAAATTTTCAAAAATGTACTCAAGGTGAAAAACCATGTCCGTTTTGCCGTCCTTCCGTGACTGACCTCATTTATATGCATATTTTGCCACAGAGGAATTTTTATGAAAAAAAGTTCCTGTTGAATATGAATGCTTTCAGGTATACTCAACTAAATATTGAACTAGTTTTATTTTATCCAATTCAATTTTGGCAATGTATGTGTTTGAAATACAGAAACATTCTGTGATTGTCCTTCCGTTACCGTGAAAATGCCCCTCTGAATAACAGGGGTTAAGGGACGAACAATCGAAACGACCACTTACACCATGTTCACAGTTTCTTATTCCGTTTGTTACCGTAGCTGCAAAATGTCTAAATGCTGTAAATGTGTAGTCCATAACCAAATATAGCATCTGCCCGAAGGCTTTGACTTTTTACAGATGAGATGTTTTAGTTCAATGATTCACATGTTACAACATGTTTGACTGGAACAATTCTATTGATCTTTCATGTTACAAAGATTTACATTGAAAACAAATAAATATAATATAAAATATCAACATCAACTTTGCATGCCTTTTAAGTTTGAAATGTAACTATACTTTGGTATAAGTAAATGGATCGTTCATCGGTTATACTGATTAGTAGGAATTTCGATAAACGTTCATAAACACATATATAGTTTCAAATCCGTGATAATTTTCCTATTGTAAGCAAAAGTCTTTAACTTATTAGAAATAAATTATACATAAAGTAGGAGAACAACAATATATAGCCACATCATGGATAATATAAATGTTTGAAAAAAATGAATGTCAGTTTTCGATGATAACTTGAGAGTTTACTTTATTCTTAAACTTGAAAGGTTTCAAGTGTCTTCTAAATACCAAAGAAATTTTCATTAAAAGTCTAAAACCTTTTTGTCAGGTGATTTCTGTTGTGTTTTAAAATGTTTTACAAATGCCTCCTCAAGGATTCTATACATTATACTTGTAAATTACATGCAGACGTTTGAGCAAGAAAATGAATGCATGTTTTTTTTATTGTTTCCTTTAATACTTGACAGTTTCAGATAAAGAGTCCAAATTAGCAATGAAACTAGTTTAACGAACAAATAAAATAGTTGTGGCCTATTAAACTGATGGTTACTTATGTGTTTTAAAATGATTTTACAAATCCCGACTCAAGGGTGGTATTTATTTGTAAATTAAAGGTCAGGTCAGGTTCATGTTCAGGTTTTGTTTCCATAATCATCAATAACAATATAACAAGAAAATAACAATATGATATAAAGATAGACAATTACAGAGGAAATGGTTAAAAGGCCAATAAGGCCAGAACATTACCATTCCCTTTGAAAAAATAATTAAAAAAAAAAGTCACATGCAGAAGTTTGAGCAAAAAAGTGAAAGTATACGTTTTACATCGATTATTTTTTCCAAAATTTCTATAGATTCCATATTTCTCGGAAAACAGCAATGACGCAAGTTAAACAACAACAACAACAACAACAACAACAACAACAACAACAACAACAACAAATACTA